>JAUMHM010028336.1:0-16300 GCA_032362435.1 Melikaiella ostensackeni
GTTAACATCACAGTCAAGGAGAAGGAAAAGGGAGAGAGGTATCGAGACCTTATACGAGAGCTGCGAGGAGTGTACAACGAATATTCGGCTAAAATGATTGTCCTTGTCATCCGTGCTCTCGGAGGTGCGAAACCATCACTGGCTCGTAACCTCGAAGCCATACCCGCGTGCCAGAAGGACACTCATCCCCTAAACATATTGCTCCGTGTTGTCAGTCGAAGAACCAACAACTCTGAGGAAACTGAGGCCGCTGCCACGGCAGCCAATTAAGCCGTAAGGATAGGCATTGAGAAATTGAAAATACATTCGGATTCTCAATTTCTCGACAATGACTACACGCACAGGCTTCCAACGTGAGAATCTGGTAATCAGTTGGCATGTAATGTCGTGAAAGAATACGAATTCGAAAGGATTGATTATGTCATCCAGTTGTTAGATGTCCAGGGGTGCTACGAACTCGCACATGGCGGATGTAACGGCAACAAGAAGGCCTACGAATTGGCACGAAATAGTGCCGTACAATAATTGTTTTCACCTCATTATAATCAAACAAGCCTAATATATGCTTATTTCTAGATTAACCATGAAGTTTCAAATTATCCTGCTAATCTGGGAAGGGTATCCTAATCTGGGGAGGAAAATTTGCAAGGACTATAAAACCTTGTTGAGATACAACAGAATCCAGAAAGAGATCAAAGCGGCCGATCATCTACAACAAGAACTCGACGCAGCAGTAGCTAAATTTTCACGACATACCAGCGTGCAATTATCCCAGAAACCACCCCAGGGACGTAGACATATGCACCAGAAACGTGGAACAGTCCCACGGTTCGGTTTCATGGGAAAAAATACGGGACTAGCCGTGGGAATTTTAAATTACGAGGACGGAGAACGCTATAAAGAAGCGATTACTAATTTAAACACTGTTCAAAGTAGTATCTCGAGACGTGTGAGAGAACAAATAAACGTGGTGCGTTCCGAATAGTAGAAACTACACCAAGCAGCGACACAAATGGAATAGGTAATGAGGAAATCTAGAATGACAAACGACCTACTGAGCGAACAAAATCCGAACCAGGTACGAAGAGATGATGACGCTAAATTAAACCCTAATAGCAGCAGATATATCCATTCAGCTAGCAGCGAAACTGAATACCGCACCAAGAGCCATTAAGCGGATCACCTCCGTCATTCAAGCAGCTCATTCAAAGATATTCGAAAAGATTCAGAGAAGATTCAAAGAAACCAAAATATGCGATCCACGCAACGATGAATAATCTTTTTAAACACATTTTTTCCTCTTTCACTGGCTCGACGTCATTGAACTAAAGAAATATATATCAAATACTAAAAATTACCTGACAGGAATCGAATTGACAATTGAAAGAACTGTTGATTCAGATAAATCAAAATTTCTCGCATCGCCGATCATCTCAAAAATGTTGTCCACGCAGGGTCTGGAAAGTAGCCAATCACAATTTATCTTTATATTTCTATTTATTTGACCTTTATCATCAAAAACTTAATTATGCATCAAAGGAGAAGTCGAAACTGCAGAAGAATGATTTTTTTGAATTCTTCCAAATTCCCTTGAATTCTTTTGAATTCCTTTTGATTCTCTTAAATTCCCTTGATTTATTATAATTGGAATGAATTGAGGTCTATAAAAGTGAGTTCTTAAATTCTATGAACTATAAAGAAGTATGTTCAATAATTGAAGCCTCGGTAGAGATAACTTTGAAGCAACAAAGTATGTTTTGCTGGGAAATTTCTTCAAACTGTGACCATATGTTGGTATAATTATTCATAGGGCACAGATTGTTTTATGACACATATACTACGAAATAGAACACAAAATCCTTGAGTATAAATTTTTTTCTATATCATGAACAGCCCAGGCCTCGATTTAGAAGGTAACTAGTGTAAGAAAACATCTTGTAGAATATTCATTACTAGAAATGAAGATCGTCATCGTTACTCTATTCTTTACTCTAGCTGTCTTCTTTGACTCTATTAACAAGTATATAATAATATAATATCATAAATATAGTTAAACTGTGTACATCGATGGTCGACTCGTTAGATGTGCACGTCTAAATGTCAATCAGGATATATGGTACCCTATTGTCTGTACACGTATGATTTGAAACGTAAAAATTTTCAGCTAGACACGTCTACGTTATGAAGTTGAGAGGAGCTATTTTTTTTTATTAAAAAGACAGTTTCATCATTCATGAATCTTCAATGTTCAGAGTGTATCAACTATGTTCTACTTTGATAAAGTGTTGTATCAATATTGATTATAATGTATCCGTAAATGAAAATATGACACGCTAACGCAGCATAATATAGTTGTTATACTCTGTATTCAGAAATCTTTATTAAGACTCTTTCCTCCTGGACAGTCGAGACATACTTTATAGTGGCAAAATATTTTTAATGAATTTCTCCATTTCGTCGTTTGAATTCGTATTATATCACAGGAAAAACAAAAGATAATGTTGACATCGACTCCAGGTAAAAGATTCGCTGCAACAAAAATCAGCGTTACTGGTTTTACATTATAATGTATTCATTCTAGAATTCCTTTCATACAGGTATACAATTGGTTTTTCGCCGTCATGCTGTCTCTCCGGGTTTTGATCGGAGAATGTGTCACGAGGGCGAAAATCCATCCTCTCAGTTAAAATCTGTCCTTCGCCGTCATGCTGCCGCTCCGGATTTGACCGCAGAAAGAGTCACGAGAACGAGAACGGTTTTGCCCCCTTGGGAAGAAGAGCGATTCTCGACAGCGACATGATTGATACTAGAGGTGGTAGTGGGTCACTGATTCAGAGCACCCTATTCATAAAATGACAAATTATGTTTGAACTTTCATCTATTGATACAAGGCTTGAGGAATAAAGATCATAATTATCAGCCCAGCTTTTCTTGATTCAATCAAAGTCTAACACTATGAATGTCTTTTCATTATTATTCTATCGTCCACGTAAATAATATGGATGTATCTATCAATAAGTACTAAGAAAACTATTTATTTAATTGAACTTATGCTTTTTACATTCTTGGATAATAATATCATATATCATTTCCCGCTTTGGTACGCTGGTCACATTGAATTCATAGTCAGTATTATGATTGAATTGGATTCATAGTCAGAGTATTATACTTGAATTAAATTCATAGTCAGTATTAAAATTAAAATCCGTTGAATTCAAGCAAAAAATTGCCGACAGCTTTGAGAGATTCTCTGTCGGAGACTTCAAGCCGCACGGTTTCGACATTTACAACCTCCTGGAGATTAGCGGAGGACCTTACGTTTCCGTCCAAATCTTCTATTGGGCGAGTATGATTAAAAACGTTCACATCTTCTGCCGTCATGTGCCGAGAGAAGTCCTCGCGTTCTTTTGTGGGAATGAAATTATAATTCACGAATACCGAACTTCAACCTGTCAATCTTGGGGACGTGGAAACTCTTTCACTTCGAGCTCTAGATCCGGAAGGAAGTTGAGTGACAGGAATCGGGTTTGGAACATTCTTCTCATCTATTCGAACACAAGCACATTGCTGGACAAAGTGTTTGGTTTCTGCACGGAGTTTTTACGCAAGTTCTTTCTCGATTTTGCCCTGCGATATTAATTTTTGAATTTTTCGGAGAAATCGAAAAAAGTGAACATTTGTCTTTCATGGGTATAAACTGAACATGAGTTGTCGTTCATGAAAAGCTGTACACATCCAAGTCGCGGGGAAAAACCGAACATCGTGATGTTCGGGTTTTCCCGCAACACGTCTATTCACGCTTGTTTGACCTGAAATATCGTTTGCTCAGATTTTGCACCCACATTTGCTGTACATACTTTCATGCTGAAAATTATGTATTGCCTATCCTACATGATATTGCTATTTTTGGATTCGCGACTGTCTGTGAATTTTTTCCTACCAGCTATCCGCTTTTCCAATACCATTACCGAATATTTTATACGTGTTTCGATCATATAGTAAAAATTCACCAGAGTTGACGATTTTTTTAAATTTTACAGTCTGACAATTATGAAATTGGTTCGGTCGATTCAATAGTGAGACTTAACGAATTCTAAAATTAAAGTTTCTTCATTTCTGAATTGAATTCTTAGCATCACGGAATTGGAAATTAATAACAGGTATGTGTCAAAACAAAAAAGTTTATGTTCATAGATTTCAAAATTCTTAACTCGAAAATTAGAACAATTCACAGGAGGAGACTCGCGAATTCAAATCAAACAACTCAAATCAAAATATCTGAACTCTCAAATTCACGAATACGAGTATTTTTACTATATGAATGAAAATTTTGAAAATTCAGATTTAAAAATTATGTAAGTGCTCAATTCAAAACTTCTTTGATCGAAAAAATTCGAAAATCCAAGAATGTAAATTAGAATAAGTAAAAATTACCGAAATTGAACAAAACAAGTTTAAAAATTTCAAAGTCAAGTGTACATTATTCAAAGATGTAACTAGGGAAGAATATTGGGAATCTTACCACTATTGTTGACTCCATCAACGACGCACAAATTATACGCCCGGATTTTTTGATTGTAGAACGCTTTATTTGTGGATGTTTTTGGTGTTTCCTAGACCTTCTGCGAGTCGAATGTGAGGACAATGGTATCGTTGGTTACCTTAGCAGTTTTGACATCTTGTTATAATGTTTTCAAGACTCTTCCAGCGAGCGCGTGAAGTTCTTGTCGTTCTTGTTGGAGCTTTCGTCTTCCTTCATTGGTTAATCGTGGATTCTGCAGTGAATCATCAAAAGCGTCACAGGTTTTGCCAGTATTTGTATCCTGTCTAATGAAGGCCAAATTATATTCAGTATTCAATACTTGTCGAAACATATGATAGGATACTGCTCGTCTTGATTTCTCATTCCACTTTATTGCATACTGCCTGTAGATTATTGCGATACTTCGGCAACGCATCAATGAATTCTCTTACGAAATTTTTGTCTACGTCGCTGATATTCTGTCTGCAAGGGGCACGGCCTCTTTTTTCTTCGGCGCTGGGATTAGCGGTCGCAGATTTGGACGCTCATTTAACCTTGAAGCTAAGACTTGATATTAGTTGAGATGAAAAGGGCGATACACATGACGGTGGACGCCAAGATAATCCATCAAACAATATTTGTGCAATTTTTCCTTCTCCTTCGACTTGTGAACTGGCAAATACCTCCTACGATTATTTTGAGTCGCAGGCTGAGACGTCACGGATGAAATCAAAGTCAATACTTTTTGCGCGTGATTGAGATTTTCATAAAACGTTTTGAATAACGCCTCTTGATGAGCGACATCAATATCAAAAATATAAAATCAAATATAATCAAATATAAAATCAATATAAAATCAAAAATATAAATTGCGCTACCAAAATTGTTTGGTAGCGCAATTTATATTCTACATTAATAGGGACTCTGTTCTTTGAATTTGATAGCAGGTATGCCTCGACAGGGGCGTATGTAGAAAAAATGTTCAGGAAAAGTTTTGTAAAAAAATGTTTGTTATGTCTTCGAAATTTTGTAGATTCAAATCGTCAAATTCCTAGTTCTTGAAGTACGAAATTTCCATTTCTTAAATACATAGGAGTAACTTTTAATCCTTCAAAGTATCTCAAGTCTCGAAATGAGTATCGGGGGTCTCCGAAGTATCCCAGAAAGTGACTGGGAGTCTCCGGAGGTATTCAGAATAGTTTCCAAAAATCTTCGCAAGTTTCGGAATGAAAAACGGAATGCCATTTTGGAGATTCGGATATTTCAGAGATTTGAGGAGACTTTAATTTTTTATTTCGGTATTTGCGGAGATTTTCGGAGACTATTTTTAATACCTCCGGAGACTTCCAGTCACTTTTTGGAATACATCGGGGAACCCCGATACTTATTTTGAGACTTGAGATACTTTGGAGGATTATGAATTTTGTTCCACTTCTGAAATGAACGCTAAATGACATAAATTTTTAACTTTCAGATATTCAATCTTTCAAATGTCAGTATAGGAAAATTTTTATATTTATCATATTCGAATTTTTACTTTTCTAATTTCATTTTTGTTCGCTGAAAAATTGTAATAATTGAGTATTTCATTTCGGAAAACTAGTGTATCGAATTTTCGAAATTCCAAAGTTTGAAAAGTTTCATTTGAAATTTCTCATTGGTCGGATTAAACAATCTCAAAATTTGACGAATTCGAGAGTTCCACATTCTGCATTTCCATATTCTGTTATTTAAGTACATTTCGAGAAATCAGTTCAAAAAATATATATCATTCTGCAATATCCAAGCAACTGAATCATCAAATTTCATTATATTATATTCGCTGAAATTTTGAACTTCGAATCCTTATGAAATTCTTGAATTCATATAACCTAGTAAGACGGGTTCGTATACGGATTGTATACGGTCCGTACTCGAACGATTTTCACTACGGCTGAAATTTTAAAGTTTGAAATTGAAAATCTTTAAGATTGTTCAATTCAAATTGTTCATTCTTTCCTGCCGAAAAAATATTTTATAGAAATCAGAATTGTTATTTTTCTTGAATGTTGATACTTGAATTTTGTATTCTCGAAATTTACAATACGAGGGTCACTCAATAAATACTTAGCCTACAAAAGAAAAACGACAATTTTGAAGTTTGAAACATTAAATCTTGCCTATTTTCGAGTTAAATTCGCCATTGTCACACAAAAATTTTCGATGGTTGAAATATTACATCCTTCAGATTTCAAAGAACGATTTTTTATTTTGTCCATATGCGAAATGATACCTTACTATAATCCTTTTTTTCGAAATATGCTTTATTTATTCCCAAATTTGGTAGGGGTTTTAACCCGAAACCCTCTTCTGCGTACACCCATTCATCTCAATCGTATTTTATCACGAAAATATTAGACAAGAACGTGATAAAAAATAATTGCATAAGGAATCTTGATCATTTTCATGAGTTTTTTTTGTAGCAAGGTAGCTTGTTTTATGAATATTTGAATGCAATTTATTCGGAAAAAAATACTGAAAAATCATATAATTGTTTCTCAACATAGATGAATTTCGAAAACATCGATTAGATTCGAATAAATTTCTGAATTCATGCAAAAAACAGCTGAAAGTTTCATGGATTTCCGGAAAATTGCATGTTTTCAAAAATCTGAATAATTTTTCAATTCTTTCTGGACAATTTTGGACTTTCAAAAGTAAAAAAAAAGTATTTTATAAATATCGTTATATCTGTGGTCGTTTTACAGTGTGCTATGCAAAACTTAGAAAATCGCGAAATTATTTGACAATTTGAAAAAATCATGAGAAAGGAATCAAGTATTGAAATAGGCATAAATGATAAAAGTGATACAAAAATTTAGCAATCTTATTGTTTTATTTTTTTTTCAATTGCACGTTCTCATTGATTTGCAATAATTCGTTGGCTTTTCTAGAAATCCCGAAGATTTCCAAACATTTTCAATAAGTGTTCTCTAAATCAATAAAATTAATGAAAATCATCAAAGTTTTTCAAACAGAAAGTATCAAAAATTGGAAAGAAGTGTTCAAATTGGCGAGAAATTTATAAAAATTTATTACAAATTGCCAATTCTTTCACATCCCTACTTGCACACAACATTTCAGCAGTATGCCAAAAGAACTCCCTAAAATATTCCAAGAATATCCGTATGTCTGTCCCGTGTCCCGTAAGGCCAATGGTAAAAAGATACATTCTGCAAAAATATTTCAAAAAGGTTCTCCGACAATATTGTCAGTACATTTTTTACCATTGGTCTCATGGGACAATGACGTGACATAGGAATATTCTGGGTATATATTCGGGAATATTCTTGGCATATTCGTGGAATATTGAGTATTACTAGAAGTCCAAGAAAAAATGTTGCAGTTTAACTGTTCTCACCAATGTCTCATGCTTTGTACTAATTTGCAATAGTTTCCGAAACTATTCCAGGATGTCCCGGCTATTAAAGTTCTAATATTTTCACTGAATGGAAATGAAAACTTTGTAATTTCTGTCATATTACCTGGCCAGTTTTTGCTAGTGGTGATTCTGTATTGAAAATCCTATAATATATGTAAGTTACAGTTATAATTTTCTGAAAATCGAAGAAATTGTAAAATTTCGATTGAAATTTTCATTAGAAATTACAATTTCGTAACACTATCCGAATGTTTCTCAGTCGATCAAATATTTACAGAGTTAATAAGTTAAAACACTGGAAAAATCCCTAAGTTATCGAAAATTCCTTAAAAATCCATCTCATCTTCATAATTGCACAAGTTTGATAAAATCTATGGAAAAATCCAGGAATTCAAGCTTCCCCATGAAAGTCTGCTCCACCAGACCAACACACCATAGGTTGCCTTGGGTCGCAAGATCACTGTATAGATCCACATCAGTGTCTCCATTTTCAGGCCCCCGTTTTTCGCTACGGCTACCCTCCAAAGCCACAGGATCGCTGTGAGCTTTTTGCACTTGTTTTCCAGGTGCTCGTTCCATAACAGCTTCCTATTCAGGATGACTCCTAGGTTATTAGCTCGTTCAGTGATTCTCAGTTGTTGTCCTTCCAGTTTCGATGTACTCATGGTCCCCCAATTGTACCGTCTGGTTAATACAACCACGTCCGTCATGTTCGGATTGACTGATAATCCGGTTTTCTTGCACCAGGTATCCACTATCCTGAGTGCTCGCTGCGTTACCCAGAAGAGCGCTTCCAGATGCTTGCCGCGCGCAATGACTAGTATGTCGTCCACGTAGCCTATAGCGTGGTGCCCTTGTCTTGTGAGTAGATGAAGCAGTTCATCAACTACCAAGCACCACAGTAGGGGCGATAAAATGTGGCAGGTCGATTCTACGACTAAGCTTGGCACATCATCTGCCATCACATCTCTAGAGATGTAATTGGAGGCTCCTTCGATGATTATAAACTTTACGACTGCGAAGCCTTTCTACTTCAGTTGTCCTTCAATTAGGTTTTCTGCTCCGCTTAGGGCCGTTTCGACGAATAACCAGCCCTGTGGGCGTGTTCCCCCTTGTGTAATGGTTTGCTCAACAAGATCTTGTCGCGGATGTATCTATCCTCAAGCCTTTTCACCATTGTTGGTAGAAAAGGTGTGAGGCTGATTGGACGGGAATCCTTGGGTGAAGTATAACTAATCCTGCCTGCTTTCGGAATAAATACCACTCTCGTGTCTTTCCATGCCATTGGGACGTATCACAATGTCAGACTAGCTCTAGCAAGTCTCACCAGCGGCCGTATGATAGCCCCCCTTCCCCCAGACTTCTGTGAGAATACCGCATATTTGCTATTCGGATCAGGAGACTTGTAGAAGCTGAAAGACTTCAGGGTCCACCTGACCCTGGAAGGAATAACAATCTTGTAAGCTAGCCTCCGTTGCGGGCCCAGCTGAGCCACAGACGATTTGAGATGCCCTCAAGGTGTCGTTTTCTTTTTCCCACACACTAAAAAGTTTGGAAAATGTGCCTTGATCATGTGGGCCAGGGTTTTTTCGTCTGACACTGAGTATACTCCGTCGAGCAGTCCTAGAGTGCTGAAAATAGCATCCGAATTTCGAGAAAGCAGTTTGTCAGATCTAGCCGTCTCTGCCCCTTTCTTGATGTATGTGCGAAAGTTGGTCCAGCTCTCTTGCTTGGCCTCACGTATTGCTCCCTGCGATTATCCTTCATCGACGTGAACGAGGTCCACAGTCCTTTCGTTTTGACAATACTGGCACGGCTGAACCGCTCTCTGGTTTCCTTACGAAGCTGTTCGAGTTTCCCGTTCCATCTACCTATGAGTTCGAAGGGTGATGTCAATGACCTCTTTCCTGACCGAGGTGTGGAACGTCAAGGTATTCCCCGTATTGGAAATATCTAAATCAGTAGTTATTGAATATCACAATGGGTCATTCCCTCTTGAGTTAGTGCCCGCGCTACCCCAAAATATATGGTGGGAGTTAAACTCGTACCTCAAAAATAGTGGGAGACCCCTTACCTTGCAGTATTCTACCAGTGTGCGTACTTACTCTAACGGGTTGGTTTCGCTGTTATACGGAAAGTGGGCCGATTCTGTGACTAGCTTCCCGATTCCTCTAAGATCTGTGGATGTCGCCATCAGATCTTTTGAACACAGTTCTAGCCACGGAACAACGTTGACACTTTTCGCCAGAATGCAGGCCCTTTTTTGGCTGTCTTGGGGTCCCTGTGATAAAAACCAGCCTCCCCTCATCCCCTTATAGTAACGTCAACCAAGGTTCTTGGATTAGTGAGATACCTTTGTACCTCACAGCCATGCGCCTCTGCAGAACCACAGAGGCGCCTTTGCTGTGATGCAAGTTAATTTGAGTAATGGTTAGACCGGGAGCAGTCATTTACGTCTTCCCCCGATCCTCCTCCGTCCCAACAGGCTCCTTGTATCCCTGATCGGTGACCCTAAAGTTGACCTGGCGAAAGTGGTAGAGGGGCCTGTTGTTGAGGACCGCAAGAGCTCACGTCTGGTACTCAGCAATCTCCACAACTAGGAGTTACATGAGTCCTCCCGTTGCGCCCTCCTGAGACCGGTGCCTGACGAATCGCCAGGACGATGTCTCCAGTGAAGGGTTGAGCTCCTCCAGGCGCCAAAGATGTACACAGATGGATCTTCTAGTTCAACTGGGATCCACACCGTAAACCTCAAATCCCTTGGAGCGATTCAACCCCACCCACTTTAAGGTCAGCACTTTTCCAGGGCCTTGTCTCTGCCACTGTGTTCTGCAGACAAGCTTCAGCCGCTGGATCGGCTGCGACAATTATTAACATCTCTCCTCTACGGAAGAAGGTCTCAAACTTTGGCCACTGATTGGGGACACTCTTACAAGCGCCCTTCAAGTGGCCTCCCTGAAGAGCTCGAACTGCTCTGCAGTGAGCATCGAGTTCGGATAGCTCTTTGCCGTCACCACCATCGTCAGCGTGTTAGTCCTCTGGGAAGCTTTCAGTCCAGCCCCCAACGTCTCCTTGTTCGCCGGCAGCTTAACTGGCTTATCCCTTCTTGTAAGATTAGCCCCTCCCCGATAGGGTGTCTTCTGAGCCCTTCCTTTTCTTGAGGGCCTTTGTGCTGGTTTTCTGCATTGTTGTTGCCGATGTTCCAGTACCCGCAGCCGCCACTCCAACCTGCTGCGCTTGCCTTCTCAATTTTTTTTTTGGAGAACCGTTGATTTCTTTCTTTTTTTGAGAGGACTTCTTGGTCGCTCCCGTCTCCATAGCCTCACTCAGAGGAATCGTCGATCCCTTTGCTCCCAAGAGAGCTGGGGCACAGCCGCCGCATGAGTTGGGCTGACCAGAGAGACGGATCGAGTGGAAAGGGTTGTGTTAGATCCATTTGGACCCGACCCCTCTTCCTCCTCCTTCTCCTCCATTCCTCCTTATTTCTTCAAATTTTTAGTATCGCGTTTAATTTTAATCCCACGAGAAGCTACGGAAATAAACGGTCCGCCCTTGCAGTGTCCCGCATGCAAGGGTTGAACTAAAATACTTGGGGAGGTCTTCCGGGGTCCCCGAGGGACCGTTAGAACACGCCCGTTTATAGGGATCCGACTTTCACCCAGGAGAGCCCATTTATAGGGATCCTATCATTCATATTCATATTTATGCAGGCCGAAGGCTGTTTGACCCCCTTGTCTCTCATACTTAAGCCTTCCCACCAACTACAATGTGCTACAGCCTCAAGGGGAGGATTTTCTTAATAATAATATTAATTTTCATAAACAAATCAAGTCAACAAATGAATGGCCGAAGGGTTTGATGAAAGAAGAAATTTTTTTAAAAATAGAATTGCTGCTATCTCTGGCGCAACATTAAATGATGAACATATATGAATTATATGAAATTATTATTTTTATAAGCATTTATCATAGAAAATTGATAGGTTCTTAGTTTTTTGCAAATTTCACCCCTTTTTCAGTTCCGTTGCTTAATATACTTACAGAAGTTGCAAATTCTCATTATCAGTTATCGAAATACGATAACAATTATTTTTATGAACAAACTGGATAAACAAAAACATAATTGAATCGTGTTCTTTACATAGCCTATCGCCTCGATTTTTATAAATGGTCAGCAAAAATGACTGAGCATAAGGAAATGATGCAAAATGCTAAAAAGCAGA
The DNA here is from genome assembly GCA_032362435.1 of Melikaiella ostensackeni. NCBI lineage: Eukaryota > Metazoa > Arthropoda > Insecta > Hymenoptera > Cynipidae > Melikaiella > Melikaiella ostensackeni. The sequence goes on from JAUMHM010028336.1 coordinate 12,166, forward strand.
TAGATCTATCTTTTGAAATAAAAAGTGACTTAATCGTGCATATGCAAAATTTTCAAAGTTACAAATGTGGAAAAATACCGAAAAAATTAATTTCCGAAAAGTGAAAATTCCTGAAATTGCAAATTTCCGAAAAAAATAGCACTACCAAAATGTTTATTTTCGAAACTATTCATTCTCAAGAATCATGAAAACTCAAATTCTGGTATTCCCGCAAATATTACATTTTTGAATTTACGAATTTCCGAATTCCCGAAAGAATAAAGGTTTTTCCTGGAATTGTTTTTACTGAAATTTGCAAGTTCTGCAAGTTACCATTTTCCTGGATTTGTAATTTCAGTAATTTACTATTCTCGGGATTTTGAAATGTCGACAATGCACCATTTTCGGGAATTTAGAAATTTAGCAAGTTACTATATTCCGGAATTTTTAAATTCAGCAATTCAATATTTCTGGGAATTTTAAAATTTCACAATTAACTATTTTCAGCACTATCTTTTTCGTCGATTCGAGCACCTGTATCGAAAAATACTATGACCGTACTTGTAAAAATCTCTGTGATATACAGACATGTTTCACCTGTAATTATTATGAATAACCTTGATATTTTTACACGGTACTATTTTTGCAATCCGCCTTTTTTCTTCGGTCATCCTTTACACATTGTAGTCCTGCCTCAGAGATTAAAACATCGTCTCCTTGCCTGTTTTATTTTAAATCACGTGAATATATATTTTTTACATAAAATTATGTAGGTGAAGTTATTCGCATAACTATAATTTATTCTGCAAAAACATTTTTGCAGAAAGACAAATTACAATCCTCTTAACCTCAAATTCAAGAGGATATTTGCGTGTGTCAAGAAACCAGGGATCGCACAGTAGAACAAAACTGAATTTTCTTGGACAAATCAGTCTGCAGGTCACAATTTTTATCCGATTTGCAAGATTTTTTTAGAATTATAGCTGATTTAAATCTGCATAAACCTCTTGCGTTAGATTTTTCAGTTATTGTTCTCACAAAAAACTGTGTGAAGAAGAATAGTGAAAAGAGGTGTTTTTAACAAAATCATTTTTCAAGTTGTGAAAAACAAATTGTATTGACCTAGGATCGATGAGAATCGATGCGAGTGGATTGGAGGAGCATAAAGAAATAATTTCATAATTACATTGATTATTATAAACCAATTGGGTATATAATTACACATATTTGAGATTTGTGCACAGAAAACGGATTCTCCTCGACTACAGTTGTTTCGATTCGATATTTGTGTGCTATCTGGCAACGAAAAATCTATAAATAAATAATTTATATTATTGTGAGTGGTACACCCGGATAGTATATGCCGAAGGTGTTCAGAATGTGCATTACACGCTCTGCTCCTGTCACCGTACTTCTTCACGTAAGATGCGGCTACGGTATACCAAGGTGGAAATGATACCGTTCTGACACGCGAAAATGGAACCCTCTGTGCCTGAATTCAGTTCGGATGATTCTCGGAAAGCAAACGTTAACTCCATTGACAAGGACTGATCTTTTACATTTCTGTGAAAGTTCCCGTGCATTTTCTTGTCGTGGAGCTGTTCATCATCTCGTCGTTCCTGACCATTGCCAGAAGAGGATCTCTTCCATTTGCCACTATGTGAGCTGTACCCAAGATAATTCGGTCATAAAGACACTGGCTGTATCGAGGGCCGTGATCTAGTGCTTTGTGTATGGAACCACCTCAAATGAATGGAGTAAAAGCGGGACGACAAGCATCAAGATCAGTTGCAGATATCTTCTTCAACGCCGACAGATTGGAAGACCAAATCTGTCAAAGGAAATGCTTGTATCTGATCTGGAGAGCCTCTTTTAACATCCTGAATGCGGCTTTCTGGCACGGCTAGGTATAGGCAGATCTCTCCAGCGCGAAGGAGTGTGATAGCGCTTCTGTCCACGAGTTCAGGGTCATCGCTGACGCTAGCAAGTCGTCCTCGTTTCAAAGGAATCTTGACACACTTGTCCAATCGACAGTTCATAGCAATTTCTCGTGTGTACCCTTCGAAGATCTTCAGAGCATCCTTGAGATGCTGTGTCCCAGAAGCATAGACTTTAAAGTCATCCATAACAAAAATATGTGTGACCTTATGCTCGCGATTTACCCCGGAGTGTTGCGTAGCATGAGAAATAGTTACAAAAGTGTGATGCAAAAGAGAAGAGGGCTCATGGTGTCACCATGAAAGACGCCCTTCTGGAAGATCACGCTGTTAGTTGTCACAAGGTGTTTTTCAGATAAGATAGTGAATCTAGTTTTCCAAAGGAGCATTAATCTTTCTATGCAACCCACTATGTGTGAATGAACCTTCAAGCTTTCTAACGGACAAGAATCCAATTTTCCGAAAAATTCGGTCGTTCAGGATAGATGTGAAGATTTTATACAGCGTTTCCAGACAAGTTATTGGCCTGTAGTTCCTTGGGTTGAACAAGTCACCTCTCTTCGGTAGGGGTATAGTGCGTTCTAACACGAGTAAATGCGGACTGGACATCTCCGACTTTATGTGGTGAAGATCCGGGCCAGATGTTGGTGTGCAGAAGTGAATTTCTCCCACCAGGAGTTCTTGATACCATCTTGTCCGGCAGCGGAGAAGTTCTTCGTGCCCCTCAGTGTTTTCTTCACCTCTTTGGCAGTGATTGGTAGACACTGTTTCTGAGATGTTATGAGATTCTTGCACAGCTCCTTGAAACGCATGATGTTCTCACTCTCTTCATGCAATGGGTATTGAGCTTTCTAAACCTCTCTCTAAAAAAACCTCTGCCTCTGCGGACGTAGGCGGATTATTGACAGGAATAGCAGGAACTCTGAAAAGGCGCGATGGCTCAGCGAGAAACAGTTGATTCTCCCTGAGCCATCTCTTTTTCTTCCGTATTCTCCTCCTTGCGTCAGATGACATCCGTATTTCGTCAACAGTGCGCTGCTTGATAGCCAGTAGCTTCAACTTGTTCAGTGTGTGATTGTGGATCCTCGGTTCATGAGCGATCTCTTGGACCCTTACCGTAAAAGGCTTACCAGATTTTATGTAGTCAATCACACACTGAATACAGGATGCGTTTTGTCTAGCCTAGACAATCTTCCTGCTGAGTTGATGCAAGCGCCTTTTGTTCTTTCGATTTATTGTCAGATCACCCTTCGATGTGAATCGGCCAAAGCTCTCGCTGCACCATAAACTGAACAAGTGATGATTGAGAGGTCAGACTCCTCCGAAATATCCTTACCAAGGGCGTCATCCACTTCAGCCAGATCTAAGGGCATAAGAGGCACTGGGATGCTAATGTTTCTTCTCGTCCTGAAATCGCTATCATCTCTCGAAGGATGCCTGATTTCCGCGGTTGGTCTTAATCTCGCTTTCTCTTCTCTGACTGCGGCTTGTTTTTGCAGCGGTTGGGGAGCGTTTCACGAATATAACCTGTTTGCAAAAGGTTATCGGCGTGGTTTCGTAACCTCCCAGTGGGCACAAAATTTGGCGACGTCTTTACGACATCGTTACGACATCTTTACGACAACTCTATGACATCCTATGTCCATTTCGTTGAGGTCCCTTTACGATATCGTAAAGACGTCGTACAACAGAGTGTACAGGAGCGCGCCATGTAACTCTTGCGATCTGGGATAATGCTGGCATCGTATCAATCCAGCAAGTCATCTCTGAGTTGATTCGTCCACTTGAGACGTCGACCATTGCGCCGATTTGTCATCGTGCGTGTCCATCCACACTATTTGCAGCACCCCGAACTCTAGGGCGATCAGCACTATTTGCCAACCCATTGCCAGATGCTCTGCGCGATCGATCATTTTGAACCGCATTTACAACTGGGTTTTGTGTTATCATAGTTGTATTCGCGTGCGGCTAGGAAAAGGGTTTGTCCACCCTTTCAGAAACCCGCATGCAAGGGTGAGGCTGCATACTCTAAGAGGTCACCTGATATTCTAGAGGCACCGTTTGAGGACACCTCATCAAGGTGCCATTCAGCTTTCGTCACGGTTTCTAACGCCTCAGCTTGGGGGTTTTTTCTTCGGGACCATCCCTGGACAATTGCCCGTGACTAATTTTTTATGTTTGTAACAGTATTCAGCAGAAGCTGTCGGTACAGGGACCCA
>JAUMHM010028382.1:0-16296 GCA_032362435.1 Melikaiella ostensackeni
GATTTGTCAAATTTGGGGGCTAGCGTGTCTACAACCCCCCCCCCCCTACGTAACCCTGGATATAACTCTTAGGGTTTTGTGGCGCAAAATTTTGTATTGATGGCGCACATGAGCGCATTTGCTGCGCAATTCAGTGAGCTAAAGAAATTCTAAAATTATTATGGGGGGGGGGGTTAACTGACCTAATGATTTAACTATGACAGTGGAAGAACCTCTTGTTATATCAGCAGAAAAATTCTATTTGAAACCAGTTTCTCCTCACGTTGAGTCATTTTATAGCCTCCTCTTAAGACAGATAGTTGAAACTGTCATTGTCAAGATCATTAAAGAGGATTCAGTAGCAAGTAGAGAATAAGTCACAAATGGAATTCTTCATGAACTTTGACTATATTCTTGTACTTGGTTGTTACAAGAAGCAAAAAGGAAAATCTTTTAAACAAACAGAGATACTTTATTTTCGTTTATGGAGAATCAATAACAGATCTCAGGTGAAACAAAAAATTTCAATTGGATAAACTTTTTCTACATGAGTTTATATAGAAATGATAATTGATGTATTTGGTTTTCTCACTTTGAATCGAAGCTGCATGCATTTTTTCATCACTGTGAACTCAGATATGCAAATGGATCATTAGCAAATAAGATTTTATAATATTGCTTACATTTTGACCCTCACATTTTGACTCTATCTTCTACCAACCTTGGCCTTGTACTTTCAGTAGTCTGCACAATCGCAAAATCATTAGCACGTTTCTCTAAATCTTATCAATTTATAAGAGAAATAAGAAACGTGTGATTTCAATACTCTTAGCAAAACCAGATGTTGCATTCAAGAAGAGTATAATAAAAAATTGTGTTTTTGTTTGCGAAAGTACTTCATTTTAACTTTTCAATTTTACGTATCACTTTTCGAAAAATCACGCAACATGTTAATCTTGAGTTTTCAAACTTCATCAATCAGTGACGTTTCTAAAAATTATCAATCCAACACTTTTTGAAGCGTAAGTAAAAGTGAAAATATATATTTAATGCCATGAAAATTTGTTCCCTTTTGATTTTTGGATTAATTTTTTTCAATTCAAATAATTTTGTGATTAGAAACAAATATATGTCAAATATTTGAGCTTGGAAAATTAATCCAGCCAAAATTTTTTGGAATATATCCGTTTTAAACTTCAAACCTTGTTATGTAAACTATTTGCAAGACTTGAACAAATTGATGCACACGATTGAAATCCAAAAAACCTCCTTCTAACATAATGGATCGTCGTGAAAGCATCAAATCTATTATCACGTTTGACTGTTTGTCTTTATGTTTCTGGTCTTTTGAATAAAATCACAAACTTTCTTAGAAAATATAATGTTAAAGTTATCCATGAGCCTTCTAAAAGTAACAACAACATATTTAGAGGCGTCAAAGATCTGTTAACAAAATTAAAAATAACTGGAGTAGTTTATAAAGTTGATGTTTGAATTGTAAGGAAATATAAGGAATCATGACAACTCTACAGCGTTAGTAAAACAGTGTTGTAAATTTACACAAAATTTCGACTCAGACAAGCCAATAATTTTGGAACGGGAATCAAATCTGAACAAACGTTTAGCCTTAGAATCTTTCTACATCATGAAGGAAAAAAATTGTGTAAATCTTAGATATTAAAATTCTAGGCTTCCTTCACATTATAATATTCTGGTTTAAATTAATAAAATTGTTTATCAATTGAGGGTCCGGATGCAATAAGGGCACATAAAATTTTCTCGTGCGAAAACGAAGTCTCCTGGAGGCTTTCGGAAAAAAATTCGAATTTTAATTTTTAAAAGATATGTATGGATGTGAAATTCGATTGCGCTCTTTTTTTTCTCGAAACAAGAAGTTGTAACTTTTTGAGTTCAAAGATTAAAGCCAAAAAACTTACTTTTTTGAAAAAGTCGATTTTAATCCGTTTTTCACTTGAACTCGTCCTCTGTTCATCACTTTTTGGAATTTTTGAATGAAATTTTCAGCGAATATACCTTAGGGTATCCTTCGATTCATAGAGGAACAGGAATTGAAAATAAAAATTTTGAAAAATGCGGAGAAAACTATAGCAAAGTTTTTTGAGAAGTTTTAGATCAAAATAATTAATAGTTTAGGAGTATATTACTTTGATCTAAAACTCTCCAAAAAACTTTACCATAGTTTTCTCCGCTTTTTTGTCACGAGAAGTCTTTGCTTGCTCAAAATTCGCTCGATAAACGAAACACTGGAAGTTACGAAAGTCCTATTCACGCCGAGCATCAGAAAAAAATTAATAAAAATTTTTCAAAATTTTTATTTTAAATTCCTCTTCCTCTGTGAATTGAAGGATGCCCTAAGGTACATTTTCTGGAAATTCCATTCAAAAATTCCAAAAACTGACGAACAGAGCACAAGTAGAAGTGAAAAACGGATTAAAATCGACTTTTTCAAAAAAGTAAGTTTTTTGGCTTTAATTTTTAAAATGGAAAAGTTACAACTTTTTGATTGCAGAAAAAAAGATGCGTAATCAAATTTCACATCCATATATATCTTTTAAAAATTAAAATTCGAATTTTTTTTCGAAAGCCTCCAGGGGACTTCGTTTTCGCACGAGAAAATTTTATGTGCCCTTATTGCATCCGGACCCTCAATTTGTTCTCCAAATTTCATTGAACTATTAATGGAAACGGCGTAATTATTCTTGATTTCAAAGTTATTTGGCGCCATAATGTATGAATTGATCGTTAAAAGAACACTCAATTAGATTCTGTATCTTTTGGAACTCTTACTTTCGGAAATGACTTGCATTATTCTATTCAGGTTCATTACTTGTTGTGTTTGTAGTTAGACGTGCAAACCAAATTTCAAAAATATGATTGACAAATTTGTAATTCCACTCTCAACTTTCGTTGCCAAAAAGAATTTTTACGGATATATTTAATGTAATATTCTCAAATTGTTAAGTCATCTTCAAATTGAATTTATAACTAACTTTCGACATAACTTCATCAATTTCACATGCCTTGAATTTGTCAATATGAAATCACAGTTTTATTTACAAAAAATAATTTTCAGACAAGTTGGAGAGTTCAATAGAATATATTAATGACAACTTCTTTCACCGTGTTTTTCTCTGGCATTGAATGAAGTGAGGATTGGAATTTTGAGGCAATTTGACATTGATGTCATTGATGTATACACAACTATTATCTGGATTGTAAGTTTTTATTACATAATTGTTGTATTGGAGATGTTACTAATTCTTTTTAAAAAACTTTTACATATTTTAATTCATTATCCCTGTTATCTCTATTATAGGATTGGTTTTTTTATCAAAGCTTGAAAAGGGTCTATTTAGGACCGAAACATTGCCATATTTACATAAATATATACCGTTTATCCAAAACGATATAGATTGTTTTCTCTCATTCTGAAAGACCTTCGAAGGCATTCAACGTTTCACATGTATACTGATGTACGTTTTGTGCTTTTAACATGATGTGCTGTCGCATTCAGGTCAGCAAAAGTAGTGATTAACTTCGTTCCTAAGAAAAGCGAAGAGAAAAAAAATGCATTATACTTATGTAATTTTCGTTCTTCTATAATAATACATTTAAGTCAGCAAAAGTATTGATTAGAATCGTTGCTAAGCAAAGTAAAGAAAAAAAACAATGTACAGTTTTTCAGTTGGAGGGCAGATACCTGAAGTGAGTGTTGGAATTCTTAGATATCCAAAATAATTATGAATTTGGTAATTTCTTTGTTTATTTTCTATTTAATGTGTCTCTTTTTCATCTGCAAAGTAGACACAAATCAACCAAATTGGTTAAAAGGTTTGGCAAAGTATGTGGGACAAGATGCCTCTACATATCAAACGCTGCTATTTATTAATGAGGATCTATATCAAAAGGACGAAAAAGTCAAAACGATTCTTCGAGAAATCATGCATGTCAAACCAAGCATCCACTTTCTTGTGCGAAAAGAAACTATACAGAAAAATATCAGTAATTTGAAGCAGTTGAAAGCTTTCGATTTCACAACCACGAATTTTTTCATGATAATCGATGATGTTCAGAATAATTTAGACATTGCAACGGAAATGTTGAAGTTGATCAGCATGTTTTTGAAAGGTCGGTTTCGACCAAGATGTTTAGTCCTCCACTTCTCTGATGTGCAAAAGTCACTAAACCCCATGAAGCAGAAACTGCTTCGGAATGCTTGGAACTATCAATTTCTGGACGTCATTATCCTTGATATCGTTGGAAATACTACTCAGGTGCAGTACTTTAATCCATTTAGGAAAATTTACTCAACGAAAAATTACTCACCAGAAACAGCATTATTTCCAGACAAACTACGAAACATGAATCGTTACCAGCTGACAGCCTTAGTTTTTCATTATCCTCCACATTTTAATGTAGAATACAACTCCTCCGGTTATCCAGTCAATTTTTCGGGAAAAGACATACTGTTGCTAAATGCTTTTGCAGTGAAGATGAACTTCACTGTTCATTTTGAAGTGGCAAGAACAATATTTGACATCGAGCAGTTACTTCTAAACAAAACGCAAATCCGTCTCATCCGGACAATGCTACAGAAGTTTGGTAAGTTTTCATTTCTGGAACACTTGGTGATTGGATTCGGAAGTTACAACGCTTTGTCGCCAACAATGAAGAATCAAGTAGATTTTGATAAATCGATTTTCGTACACGCACTAGCTCCAATTGCAGTATTTTCTGCAATGCTCTGGCTGCTGATGTACGTGTTGAAACAGTACAGTAATGACTGGAATTTTTCTTTCACGATGCAGGTCGTATTGGGTTTGACAGTTCCTCACGAACCCGTGAATTGGAAATCGAGGATCATATTTGCCTATATGATCATTGTGAGTTTTGTATACTCTTCCAAGATTTATGCTATGCTCACTAAAATTAATTTGCGAACACAATCGGAGCTGGAACTTAGTACATTGGCTGAATTGGATAAATCAGGTCTTGCACTTGAAGTTCATCCAGTACTAATTGATTGGATGATTAAGGACATCCAAAATTTGAGCGTGGTAAAGAAATCTCGCGGTCTGTTTTCGAGCCCTGAGGACTGTGTTTTTCATGCAATCGCAGAGAAGAATGTCAGTTGTGTCATGCTAAAAACACAATCGAGTTGGTTTAATGCACGCTACAAGGGTATGGATGGAACTGCTGTTACTACGTCAGTGGAGGAACCTTTTATCACATCAACAGAAGGATTCTATTTGGAACCTGGTTCTTCTTACGTTGAGCGATTTAATAGCCTCTTCTTAAGACTAAATGCATTTGGTATTTTCGAAAAGTGGAATAAAGACATTGTGCCAAGGATGTCGCATAGCGAAATAAACAAAGAAGCGTTGGATGACTTGACAATCAGCTACAATAAACTTTTCCCAATTCTTGTATCAGAACTTCTCGTTGGACTTCTGATCTCTGGCATCGTGTTCATGATTGAAATTGTTGTTGTGAAACTCAAAGGAAGCGTATGAGTGTAGCAAGTTGAGACAAAGTCACTGACAGTTTCTTTAACATTACTTACTTACATGACTTGGCGATCAGTTACAGTCAATTTCTTCAATAATCGTAACTGAAGCTCTGGTTGGATTTCTGATCTCCAGAATCCTCTTTATTGTGTCGATTATTGTTGCGAAAATCAAGATAAGAGGATTGAATGGCACGTAGAGAATAAGTCACGGTCATGGATAGTAACAATTGAATAAACTTATGTGTACACGATTTTATGTATTCATGGTAATTGCCTGCGATTTTCCCTGCTAAGTTCTGAAGGTGTTTTCCTACGTAATTTCTCATCCCCAATCTGAATCTAACAGTAGGGTTTATCTAGCACGTCAGGTTTTTGAGTATTCTAACCTGAAAGTGCAAGAAATGACGTTTTTTGACATTTTCAAATAGAGATAACTTTGAAGCGCGATGATGCTCGTTAATTTGGCTATCAGATTTGGATTCATCATAAAAAAATCTACTAAATCGCATATGTTTAGCTTTTGATATGTGTGGATGTTTACAACTATAGGACACTCTTTGTTAATAAATTTCATTGTCTTGGATACATGAGCACCGAACGTTTCATCGAAGTGATCAAATATGGCGGGTATATGGTATGTCAAGATACAGCATGATTTAGCAGAATGAGGCAAAGCAGGCCAATGATCCAGCCAAACAAGGCGAAAATTGTATTAAAGCAATGCAAGGGTGCAAGAAACATCAGCAATAGTCAGCTAGTATGCCTGCATTCCATCTTTCTTGATATCTTCTGGTATCCTGATGAAAACACACCTTGCTTCTTACTCAAGTCTCCAAAATTGCCAGTGAAGAATTTAAGGTGGAAATGCAAACAATGAGGCTAAAGGCTCATTTTTTGTCCCAGGCTCTTAGAGTGATTCAACGTATTCGTAATGAGATCCTTGTAATTTTTTCCTTTGACTTTTCCTAAAAAACCTTTGGTCACTTTTTTGAAACTCATCAAGGCCTTTTTCTCAAGTTCTGACATCGTTTTTACAAAATCATCATCCTTCATAAGCCTTCTAACATCAGGACCACTAAAAAATCCTTCTCCAATCTTAGCTTCACTCAAAGATTTGAATTTTTCAAAGAAGTGTGAAAAACATTTACTATCTTCCTTTAGTGCCTTAATAAAGTGCTTCATTGATCCTAGTTTTACAAGCAAGGCTGGTAGCAGTGCGTCTCTCGGATCAAACACTGTTTCACTTACAATATTTTTCGAAGCTGATTCCAATGACTTCCTTTTTAAACAATTTTTCTGTTTTAAATGCAACTAGCGTTCTCTGCCGTCCCACTTGGACAAGAAATAAGAAAATTTTGTGTAACCACCTTGCTACCCAAGAATCATGCCGATTGCTTTTAGGTCACCACAAAGTTTATACTCATGATTTTCATACTGCAGTAACTCAAGAATGATATTCATATTTTTGTAATTGCGAAATACCATGGAATCTTGATCAGAAGAAAAATTCGAAAATTATTTTTCCCGAAATATTTACAAAGAAATGCTTGTTTCTGTTTGGAGGCAATTCCTTTCTTGCAACCGAGAGCCTAATAGTTTGTCATTTCTCGCAGTCATGCTCAACGAAGTCCCCATCATAAGATGCTTCTTCAAATGCAGGTTCTTCTTCATGTTCATCTGTCTTCATCGCAGAAGTTGAAAGAAGATTTTCTGAGGCTACCGAAATAGGTTTCACAGCAGATGGTACATACATCAAGCTTACCTTTACTTCAATGTCCCACAAAAAGCTAAAGATTGATGAACTTCGACGACACAAAGAATTAAATTGTGATGCAGTTATTGGTCTGTGCGATAAAATGATTTGCGCGCTTCAAAAGTCTGGATTGTCATTCGTGAAACAGAAGAAGTTCTCTGTCTGAAGTTAGCGCGGTGAATCTTGCCTTAGTTGTCTGTCTTATTTGCCTATTTTGCCTAATATTGCTGAATCATGCTCTATCTCGCAATCAGATCCACCATAATACACCCGCGATTCAGAACTTCCAAATTTGGACTTAAAATCGTAATCAGAGACTCAAAAAACTGCTTGATAGTGATTGTTAGTAGAATTATAACGATTTTTTTTCAGGCTGCCATATTTGATGCGCCATTTCAAAAATCTAAAATTGGTCCGATGGGACATTCGGTGCTTAGGTGTCCAAGAAAATGATATTCCTTAGTATCTCGAAATTCTGACGTGTTAGACAAATTCTGTTGTGAAAATCGGATTCAGCGCCAAAAATTATGTAGGAAAACACCTTAAGATCTAAGTGGGGATTCGATAGTGTTATTTTCGTAGGCCTGTGATGTGTACATTATTTTACGTATTAATGGTAGTTGATGTATTTGGGTTTCTTGCTTCAAGTCAAAGCTGCGTGCATTTTTTATCACTGTAAATTTAAATATGTACATGGATTGATAATAAATAAGATTTAATAATATTGCTCATGTTTTAACTCCTACATTTTTACTAATTTCTCTAAGCAAATTTGGCGTTGTACTTTCAAGAGTGTAGTACTAGTACTGTCAGAACTGAAAAACAATTTCAATACTGTTAGCAAAATCAGATGCCGTAATCTTGGACAGTATGGGAAAAAATTGTTTTTTTTTTCGTTCCTTCGGGTGACTTCACTTTCACTTTTTAATTTTTTACCTGCCACTTCTTTAAAACTCACGCAAAATGTCAATGTCGGCCAATAAAATTTGATTGTACTGTATTGGTCTTGCGAATTTTTAAAGAATCGGTAAAATCGCTGCACTTTCTCTATCTAATAAATGTTGTACAATATCGTGTTGTTGTGCAAGGTCTTTGAAAATGTCACTAATATTACTCGTTGCTTGTCATTCCAAAAGACAAAAATATAGACTACTCTTTCTTCTCATTTGCAATTGTTCAAAATTCAGTTTGGGAAAATTTTTAATTTCAAATGGTTAAATTTGAAGAATTTCACTTCCATCTATTTAGGATAGAAATCATTTGATTTTTAACCCTTGTAGACCCAATCTGGATCAGATACCAAATTTGTAACGAAGTTTTTATAAATTTATTTTTTAACTATCTAAATATTAACTTTTTATTATTATTACTATTATTATTATACCATCAAGTCAAATCCCTCTCGGGGTCAGCGTAACTAGCTTGGTTCTAGCCTTCTTGGTGTCCTTCGGTGAAGTTGGTAAAAATGTAATGACAAGATGTTAGCAATAGTAAGCAATAGCAGCCTCGAACATTCCAACAAATCCTTCCTTCAAGGAAACAAATTTTGACAGGATGCGTGAAGGGATTCAAAATTTGTTGGTCGTATCAGCCTTCCCTTGAGGAAAAGAGTATACATACCTAATTTAGCTACAGAATATCGTTGAAAATAGACTACCTATGTTGTCCAATTTTGAATCGGCAATTTTATCAATTTCGGTTTCAAAATCTGCCATGTTTAAACTAGGTAATAGCGGCTAATTGAAAAATCAGAAAATACCTTCTTCCCACAGTTTTAAACGTAATACTTTCAAAATTCGGAAGTGCAAACTGTTTGGCTTCAGAAATCAGCTGATAACTTTAAAGATGTAGAATTTCGAAAAAATACAAAATGTCGGCAAATTTAAAATAAAAAAATAGTCGATTTTTACATTCTTTAACGCAATATTTTGAAACTTTGAAGAATCAAATTGTTTGGCTTCAGAAACTACTTGATATTTTTAAGAATCAAAAATATTTGAAAAAAAAAAATGGTGGTAATTCAAAATTGAAAAAATTTCATTACTACAGTTTTAAGCAAAATACTTCTAAACTTTAGAGGATGATGAAATGTTGATACAGGAACTATAACATAATTCGAGAAAACGAAAATTTTTTTAAAATAAAAAATTGCGGAAAATTAGATTTTTAGGGAACTGATTTTAATGCTTCATTATTTCAGTATTGAATTGAATTATATGAATCTTTGAAAGTTCAACGGAATGAATCAGAGGTCAGTCTTCTTCACGAGTGTCTTTTGTTTACGAAGCTATCATATCCTTCTTGACTTTGCCGTTCTAGTGTTTCGCTAGAAAATCCAGTAGCATGTAACACTTTCGTATGCACTGAAAGATCGACGAGGTAACTTTGGGTTAAAAAGTCCGCAAAAGTCCCCTGATTACGAATATCCAAGGTACTTTTTCAGAATCCGTTGCAACAATTTTTCAAACAACTTTTTTTAAACAATGACATAATTTTAAAAAAAAAGCAATTTTCAAAAATTATTTTCGGAAATGTCTCGGAAATTTTTTTTATGTTTATCCAAATTTTGCATGCAACGACCTGTTTCCAAGGTGCAGCGTTCTAAAGAATTAAATTTGCACTAAACTTGACATATTTGCAGCTGCATATCTCGGCACCACTGTGAAAACATCGTTTTTTCGTTAATTAGAATTGTTATCAACAAAACCCTAGATTTAACGAATTTGCTCGTTTTATTCGCTTTGCTTGAATCAGGCACAAGAAAAAACTTTCTTCTTCTTCAAATTTGCTCTTAATGTAAACCATTTGTGAACTACGGCCTTATAGATAATTAACTGCAAAATAATCTTTAGTCTGTTCCAGCTGCAATTTAATAGTTAAGATTTTCGATTTTTCTTCTTTAGTTATCTATCTAGTAGCTTCCTAATAATCTTTCTCTCTGTCACCAGTCTAAAAACATCGTTCTTTTGTTCATTACCATTGCTATCAACAAAAACCTGCATTTAACAATATTGTTTTTTTATAATTTATGTTTTCGCTCTTACGCAAGGAAAATTTTTTTTTTTTGTAAAACATTTCTTCGTCTAAAAAAGTTTTTCAAAAATATTGCTATCAACAATTTTGTTATAACAGAAGAGTTTCTCTTCGTGCCTGATTCAAGTAACGCGAATAAAATAAGCAGAATCGTCAAATCCAGGATTTTTTCATAACAATTTTTATTCACAAGAGAACAATGTTTTAAGAGTGGTGACAGAGAGAAAGATTATTAAAAAGCTACTAGACAGATAACTAAAAAAAACGAAAACCTCAACTGTAAAATTGTAGCTGGCATAGGCCCCTGATTATTTTGCAATTTATCATTAATAAGGCCATACTTAACAAATGGTTTGGATTTCAAAAAAATCTATGAGGGACAAAGTTTTTCATTTTAGTCTGATTTTAGAAACACGTTCAAAAACGAAAGTTATATCAGATATACGTATTTGTTTATAAAAATTGTTATTAGAAAAAAAAATTTGCAAAGTAACAAAAGTATTTGTAATCTTGGTAACTTCCCCAAGATTTTTTACAAAATTCATTGCATCGACTTTGAACATAAAGTCTTTTATGGAGAAGTTCAAAAAAATTGCAAACATAATTGTTAAGAAGGACCATTTTTAACACTTATATATTAAAAAAACTTTTGACTCTGTCGGGAACTTTTTTCTCCTCGTGGAGCGAGGATCCTGGAAAACGGTTTACGGTTTTTTCAAATTTATCCGGTCCAATAGTTGCCGAGATATGCAGCCGCAAATATGTCAATTTAAGAGCAAATTCAGTTGTTCATAACGCTTTAACTCTAAAGCGGGTCGTCGCATGGAAAATTTTTGAAAACATGAAGATTTAATTTCCACGATATTTCTGAAAACAATTTCAGAAAGAAATTTTTTCTCAAAATAATGTGATTGTTAAAAAAAATGTTTAAAAAAAATGATAAAAAAATTATTACGACAAATTTAAAAAAAGTACTCTGGATATTGGTACTCGGACTTTTGCGGACTTTTTAAGCCAAAGTTACCTTGTCGACCTTTCAGTGCATACAAAAGTTTTACTGGCAACTGGATTAAGAGCCTTGTTGTAACAAATCAGAAGATAATATGTGAATGAGTATATGTAATCATTGAATTCGGCTTCAGTTTGCGTTACGAGTATAATATTTTAGGACTAAAAAGTGGAATTTTTCCGCTAGTTTTCTTTCGCGACCAAGACAACCGAAGAGCAAGTGCTAAGTTTTTTGAGATATCAGATCACTGCCTGGAGAAAAAGTAAACGTGATGGTGCTGACACCTTTTCGGATAGAATTCCAACGAGACGCTATGATCAAATAGCGAAGAATATTCTGGCTTTGTATGAAGAGTGCAAGAATTTGCGATTTTCTTGCATCAGCCACAAAAACTCTGTGTCTCAAGTGGCGAGAGAAGAAGCATTTAAGGATGGTGCTAACAATTTATTTGATTTCGCTCATCAAAGTGCTCTAAGTAGGATCGTTCTTGAAGAAGATGAGAAATTTTTATTGGCTCAACGTGAGATCGGTCGGCGAGGTACCATGGTTTGTATTGATAGAAAATTGTTACCCAAAGAACAACGTGCCAGAAAAAGAGCAGCTGATGAGGAATTTGGCTAAATAAGGAAATAGAGCGTATTGATACATTGGATAAATAGATAGTAGAATATGAACATGATGCTTGTAAGTAGATCCACCTATAACAGACTTAACCATATCCAGTTCAGAACCGCCATAAAAAAGCGAGCACGAAAGTCATTCATGAACGCCGAAGTTTCCAAAGCCTTAGACAGGGCTAAACTGAGCGATAGAATGGCTATACTACTAATTGACAGCATTGTTCGATCATTGAGTCATGATATAAAAGATTATAAGATCAACCGATCTTCAATCAAAAAGGATCATGAGCGCATACGAGAAGAACAAGCTTGAAAACAGATAGCAATTCGAACCTTGTGAAAAGTTAACAGTTCGCTAGGAAGGCAATGATGTTGGACATTTATGGTAGAGGAATAGTAGTTAGGCTTGTTATTTTTGTATCCGGACTTCATCTTTCATGTCATCGCTAATTAGGAGTATCGAGATCAACCTCCGCATCAATTAAAATACAAGCAGAAGCGATCGACTATATTTTTCTAGAGAGAAGCTTGCTAGCTGAGGCCGAAGGAATGTGTGCTGCAACAATTGCCTCTAATACGGGTTGGTAGAATGGAGCTTGTACATTTTTACAGCAGTTGCTAGAAAAGGACCTCCTTTTCTACGCATGCAGGCTTCATGCTTCGAACTTGTATTAGAAGCAGCCTTCAAGCTTTCAGTTGAAGCGAATTCCACGAGCCCAGCAGAAGCGATTTTCCAAAATTTTTGAATTGCTTGATCTAGAATAAAAACTGATGAATATTCTCAAGGATTTCGAGATTTCTAGGCCAAACGGGCCACAGCTGATGACAGAAAAAGCATTTTGAGCTTTGTAAAGCAATAACTTGAAGAAACGCATCCTAGAGAAGACTACAAGGATCATCAGCAGTATCAGTTCCATGTGCCAGGTGCCCTTCCTGATGCTCAACTAATGAACAGAGTGCTATATTTCTTCAAAATATTCATGTTCCGAAAACAGTTTTTCTTGACTTCTAATGAATTATTGGGTTTGACAAATGTCTGCATTTTCAGAGTGCAGCTGTATGTGCAAGCTTGGTTCACAGCACGTCTGGCTATTCCTAAACTTAACAATTATTTTGAGTTTCTTGAGGCTCTTATCGACTATGGCTCAGTGAATTAAACCATTTCTGTAGCCAGATCTAAGAATTTCGCTCTACATGTATGGTACCTGAACAAAGAGCTAGTCGCTTTGGCCTTCTTTGATGAAAGTGTTTCTTTGGATGTCAAGAAATAGATAGTTATAGCACTCAGGCATTAACCCGGAAGGGAAGATTACGATAATCCTCACATGCGTGTTGTCGTTGATGAAACATGCAGGAATCGGCGAAATTCTTGGAGGGAACGCGACCTCTTTCATTTTATTACAAATAAAACAGCCAATTTTCTCACTCGGTATGGAATTCCAACGTTTTTTATGGACCTTGTGTCGGAAAAATGAGCTGAACATAAAGCTTTCACCAAAGGACGCTAGTTTCTGACGAAACTAACAGTTACTAATGATGTCGCAGAACAGGGCGTCGCTGCTTCTGACGCAGTACAACAAACTGATTACAAAAAAAGAAAGAGGAACAGAAACTCCTCCTTATTGTTCAAGATAATTGACATAGTGTTCTCGAAATGGAAAAGTCAACATTATCCGGTAAGATGCGAGCTGGATAAAGTCATACCGAAATGATATTATTATTATTATTAATGATATTTGAGATACTGCATAAATAATATTTCTCCATTCAGATGTGAGTACTACGTTTTTCTTATATCTTTCATTAAACGGATACCATTCTTAAACATGAAAATGAATCTCTTCCTCATTTTCTCGAATTATCCTATAGGTTCTCAATAAAAATTTTCTTCTGATAAAGATTAAAAGAATTTCGTTGAGAATTGTTTTAATTACATTCTTTTGAATTTTGAATTGGCCGCTAATTCGGATTTTCCCAGTATTTTGGATTTTTAAAATTATCAAGTAGTTTGGCAGTAAATCCCGGAGATATTTTTTAACTAAAGCTGGATAAAAACTTTGCAAACAAATGACAACTGTATAGAAGGTTGTAAATGTAGTTGTCTATTCGCCTTCCGTTAAAAATTATCTAACGTCGGATAACTGTAGTTGTCAATTGTTTGCAACGTTTTTATCCAACTTCAGATAAAAAATATCCCTGGGACCTACTGTGTTCTTAAACCAAAATGCATGTGTCGAATAAAAATTATTTAAATTCAAATTGAATTACGTACCCCATTGAAACGTGACAGTTTCTCAACCTAAATTGGTAAAATCGACGATTCATAAATTGGAAAATATAGTTAGTTCATTTTCATCGATAGATTGTAGCTTAATCAAATATGTACATATAGCTAACTCTACTATACATTCTTTTTCAAGAAAATTGAACCACTTCATTCTTTATTCACTATCAGAATTTATTTATCGTACGACGACCCATGCACTTTTATGAAATAATCTATTTTTCAAAACTGAACAATGCAAATATATGACAAGGAATAAAATATGATGAGTGCTTCCAGAAATAACAATCTTCATATATGCGTTTCAATTTTCAAACTATTTATAAAGATATCTGCAGCCACATTTCAGCAGCAAAATCGATGTTTTTCACTGTACTGACTTAGGGAAGCCAAGAAAACTGAACATTGAATCGCACCTGGCAAACAGACTTCAGATGTGGTTGGAGTTTGAGCATTTATTGAACCTTACATTCATACGATTTTCAGGGATCCAAAACGTTTACAAATTTCATGATTCCTCCGTTAGTTCCCTTTTGAACGTATCAATTTTTTGACAGCAAAGGAGATATGAATCGAACAATTTGGTTCCAAAGTTCAACATAGTACGTTGAGCAAGATTCCTGTACATATTAAACCATCCTGGTCATTAATGAAGATCTATTTCAAAGGAAGTGAAAAGTTGAATCAATTCTCCGAGAAATCAAGCATGCCAACCCGAGTATGCACTTGCTCGTGCAAAATAATGCCGCCGAGAAAGATATTATTAATTTATAACAATTGAAGGCTTTTGGTTCATCAACAACGACATTTTTCGTGATAATCGATGCTGTCCAGAACAATTTATGCATTGCGACAAAAATCAGAAAGCTGATCGGCATCTTGTTAAAATGTCGCTTCCGACCGAAGTATCTTGTTTTTAATTCAATAAAAGAGGATTGAGTAGCAAGTAGAGAATGTGTCACAAAAGGCATTTTTTCATAATTTTCGACTATATTCTTTTATTTGGTTATTGGCAGAAGCAAAAAGACAAATATTTTGAATGAACACAAAAACTTTGTTTCTGTTTATGCAGAATTAACAACAAATTTCGGGTGATAGAAAAATAACAATGGAATAAACCTATGTGTACATAAGCTTATGTATTAATGATAATAATTAATGTATTTGGTTTTCTTACTTTAAATCAAAGTTGCATGCATTTTTTATACTGTAAATTTAAGTATGTGAATGGGTTGTTGAATAATAGGATTTCATAATATTGCCTACATTCTAATTGGTACATTTTTACTATTTTCTTACAGCAACTTTGGCATTGTAATATTACTAATTTGTACAATCCCAAAAACCTTGGCACTTTACGCTGGATCTCATAAATTTATAACAGAAATCATAAACTCGTCACTTCAATACTGTTAGCACAACCAGATGTTGGAATCTAGAACAGTATGGTACAAAATTATGCTTTTGTTTTTGAAATTGACTTCAACTTCACTTTTCGATTCTTAACGTGTCACTTTTCCGAAAATCACGAAAAATGTCAATTTTGACTTTTCAAACTTCATCAATCAGTGAGACTTCTAAAAATCGTCAATTAAAAATTTTTTAAATGTAAGTAAAAATGGAAATATATATTTCATGCCAGAAAAATTTGGTCCTTTTTAATTTTTAGATTAATTTTTTTCATTTAATTCAATTATCTTTGTCATTGGAAACAAATATTTGTCAGAGACATGAGCTTCAAAAGTGAATAAATAACGATCTATTTACATACCACCTTGATCAAAAAGTTTTAGGACTCATCACGGTGTGGCGCTCTCGTTTGGCCGATTTCAATTCTTCTTTTTTTGTTGTGTTGGTAGAAGTGTCACTGGCGTTCCTTCAGATTTTCAGCTTGATAGCTTGACATTTGTTAAGGTGACGCCGTATTGTGTACATCTATCTTTATGTGTGGTTTCGATTTTTCACCAGAAAAAATGTCATCGACTTTGCATCAACGAGTTTGCATTAAATCTTGTGTTAAAAATGGATTTAACGGTGCGCAGACTTTGGAAATGTTGAAGAAGTGTTTCGGCAACGATACTCTAACGA
>JAUMHM010028435.1:0-16292 GCA_032362435.1 Melikaiella ostensackeni
GGACGACTTGCTAGCGTTATCGATGACCCTGAACTCGTGGACAGAAGCGCTATTAGACACCTTTGCGCTGGAGAGACGTACCTATAACTAGGCGTGCCAGAGAGCCGTATTCAGCTTATAGCATCAGTGAAGGAGGCTCTCCGAAGCAGATACAAGCGTCTATCCTTATTATTAAGCGTCGGTTTCGACTCGATTAATGGGCCCTGTTTAAATGTTGGTAGTCTTGCTGGTGTTCACGGCGATCGAATAAATTAGTGGGTGACTTTACGACCGTGGAATAAAAAACATTAAGTTTCTTGGTGAAGTCACCCAAGAATTATTTCGATAGGCGTGAACCAAAGCGAGAGCACATACGGCTGAAGAAAGCCCATTTACCGGGTAAAAACCGTCGCTTAGTAAAAAAGATAGGAATACACTGTAAAAAAAGTTGGTGTAATTTTACATTGTACCATAAGGAAAATTATACGATCCGCATGTAACGATGTAAGTTTATATACTTTTGTAAGAAAAAATGCAAGACGTAAATTGGCGGAACGACATTTCAATTTTGAGGTTATGTTCGAAAGATTCAAAATGTCTAAATCCTCTAGCAGGATAAATCAAGTGCAAATTACTTTTCTAAGGTATCATTCTCAATGGAGAAACACAGGGCGGAACCCTGGTTGCACAATCTACTATTTTTCATTCACATACAACCTATTCATTTTCTTACAAGTTAGAAGTACGTGTGTTCACTACTATTTCCTTCATTGACTCGCCTGCAAAATATGCTTCTTCTCATACTAAACCCATGTTACTTTTCCGACCTGAAGAGTGTTTTTCCACTGCATTGGAAAAAAGTTACAGTTCTAATATTATAGAAAAGGAGGGTGAGTTTATGAATCCAGAATCGTAGGCCGCAATTTCAACTCAAAGAATACAGAGAAATGCCAAGATTTATTCAACAAGAAGCAGAACCCCGGGTTTATAAATTCAGAATCGTAGGCCACTATTTCAACTTAACGAATACAGAGAAATGCCAAGATTTATTTAACAAGAAGCAGAACGTATCGGATCACATGGCTGGTCAATTTTTGCATGACATTCCTTTAAAACAATTGACGCCCGACTGACCATTCAACATGTCAGAAATTGAATCCACATACCTGTGTTTCCTCGGTCATTATTGCAATCCACGATAGTTCCAACTCCTTAGTAAAAATATTTTCAATCTTTTCGGTTTCGATTACAGAGCTTAAGTAAAGAATCGCCATTATAGCGGAAGTAAATCCAGATGGAGACTTACAATATTTAGTGTACCTCAGTCAATTATCGCAAGCTGAATGGTTCTCCGTGTGTCCCACAGTGGTCCAGAATACCCTCAAACGTGCAAAAATTCAACAACTTATCTGATTTATATAAAACGTGTTATACAGGGTTTTTCGGTGTCTATAACTTCGAATCTGATGTCAAGATTTGAAATTGCATAATCGCAGCTCAAATATCGTGAGCAAATTTTCAAAATTATCACTAACTCGTATGAAACTTGGTATCCTGGAGGTTTTGAGGTCGTTGACTTCGAATTTTATGTCAAAATTTAATAACTCAAGATGGCAGATACAACCTGGCGGTCAAAGTTTCGAAATTTTCACTTATTTCTATAAAACTTGGTATAAGGAGGGTTAAGGGGGTGGCTGACTTCAAATTTGATGTCTGTCACGTCCCAAGCAAAAGGCGAGGATAGTTTGGAAAAATGAGAAGAGAGAGACCAGTGTTGCTGATTATGTCAGGTTGGTGAGGCCTGAGCAATAATTTGTTTGTGGGTTCATAGTCACTTAAAATCCTATGGGGATTGTGTCAATAAAGTGTTCCAAATAGATGAGATATAGTTAAGATAACAGACGATTTTTGAAGAAGACAAAGAAAAGATAAATAGTTACATGAATTAAACTTACAATTATCTTTCTAATCATGAAAGGGCAAGAGAGGTTGTTGTCGATTGTATCTCCCATATGTACGTCGTAGAGTAGCTACGCAGCTCTACCGGATGTTTGTATGAATTTTCTTTGAAGTGACTCAATTAGTGTAGTGAAATCATGCACGATCACTCTTCACTAGTAGAGCGATACACGGTCCTAAACAGATGCTGAATCCACTCTTGAGTTCTTTTTTCGAACGTTAGACCAGCGGACTTCATCCGGAAAATGACTCATTCGAGGACCGAAAGTCTCAGCCGAAAAGAATTTAGTTCACAACTTGATGATTCGTTAAATGGTTGAAAGTACGCGACTTATAGATCGAAGTTGTCAGCATAACTGCTTGGAATGTGAAGACGGTTCACAGGGGTGGCTCTGGGGTTTTTATATGATGGGTTTATGCAAAAAGTTACGCGCCGTGTTAAAAGTGAGCGATGACACGCGCGGTAACAAAAGTGAGCGATGGCACGTTCTTCCACAGTTTAGCGAGATGTTACTTGATATGCGCGCGTTTCGATATTTAGTTTTGAATGTTTCAATGCGAGTGACTCATAGTTTCCGTCCACCGCGACGGTAAGTGATCGCGCATCTCCACTCTTGACCCTTCATGAATAGAGATTCTAGATGTTACTTATCCGTATTACCATATATCTAGTCAGATGCTTTTGATTACTGCATTGTCTGACTACATACATGTTTTTCACTTACTATTTAGGTTGTACATTGATAGTTCACTGATGTGTGGAATAAATCGTTAAAATAATTACTTTAGTTTGAGCACACGTATGTACTTATATTCCATATATCTGGATTTGACTTTGGAATTATAATTGTCTAAATTGTTAGGATTATGAGTACATTCGTATGATAATAGATATAATAATAATTATCTTACAATGGTAGAATCCGCAATCAGCTTCTTTCATTGACCGAGCATTCATTAACTTATCGATATTCACCGAGTCGTTATCTACCCATGGTAACCTACTTCTAGTTATCTCGTGTTTTCTACTTTATAGTCAGTAGTGCAATTACCATGTGTAGACACACGGGTGAGGGAATGCGGTTAGCGCGCCTGATTATCAATGAGTAATTATCACTTGTTTGTCTTAAAGTTGGTTGGGTAGCCTCTCGTTAGGCGTTGTAGTAACAAAAGTTGCGGATGTAACAGTCCTCCCGCCTCAAAAGCATTCATCGTTCTCGATGAATTTAACTGTTCTTTTAGACAACAAATGATACTTACTAACTAGATTCGTTTCCATTATGATGATGATTCCACGTTTTACGATTAGTAAACAGTGGAATGGTTGAAGAGATTAAGTTCATTACTACTGAAAATGATGAGATCTTACCATCAACAAACATTGATGCATGATATAATGAATATGTTTTGGAACAAATTTTATTGAAAAGCCGAAGAGTTCAAGGAAACAAAATCTGGCGGATCATTGTCTGAAATTATGAACCTCCTGGTAAATTCCGATAGATATTTACCGATACAATCTGGTATATCGACTCTCAATCATTTACTAAAATATATTGAAGATAAAAAAGCTGTTGTTGATATCAAGAATGATTACGTTTATTGCTTTCTGTGGTCAGTGATGGTAGCTCTTTATTCATTCTTCATTCATTCAGAACTCAAGCATGATGGAATCTCGTTTCGTATAACTCTTGAAGATATGCCAAAATTTGAGAAAACGAAGAAGTTGTTTATCAACGTTTACGGTATAGAACTTGATAAAAAACATAAGAAAGGTGAAATCGTGCCACTGTATCTGAGTTATGAAATTCAAGATGCCCAACAATTCACCTTTTAAAGGTAGAAAATACAAATCTTCACTCTGGCTATTTCGATGAAAATGAATTAAATGACAGTTATCCAATTCACCACTTCGCTTTGATTGAAAACTTATGCCTGCTAGTTAGATCTCAACTTACAAGGTCTAAATGTCGTCCGTTGCTGGCACAAAAGTAGATCTTTGGCTTATAGATTCGTTCCGTTCTGTGCTGAGCAGTCTGGAAAAAGTATCTTCTTATCTGAGAAATGATGATGAAAAAAGTACTCTTGAACACTGCAGGAATTCTGAGGAATTTCAGCTGTTAGTCAGAGAAAGAGTATTTTCTTATGACTATATTGATAATTGGGAAAAGTTAAATAGTGAACAGTTGCCACCCAAAAGCGAATTTCATTCAAAATTGAACGACGATGAAATTTCCGATGAAGATTGCCAACATGCGTGCAGTGCTTGGGAAACGTTTAATATAAAAACTCTGGGTGACTACTCTGATTTGTATTTGAAAACCGACGTTATACTCTATTGGGTGATATTCTTGAAAACTTTAGAAAGAACTGTTTTGCAACATATAATCTGGATCCCTTACATTACTATTCAGCTCCAGAACTTGCTTTTGATGCGATGCTCAAATCAATCGTAATTGAACTTGAACTACTAACAGATCTTAAATTGATTCTTCTTTTTTAGTAGGGTATTCGTGACGGTGTAGCAGAGTGTTCTAATGAACATGCCAAAGCGAATAACCTATTCATAGGGTCAGAGTTTAATCCAAGCGAATTTGGATCTCATATCTCATATTTTGATATTAACAACAGGTATGGTGCAGCAATGAGCGAGTTTTTATCATTTGCTGGTTTCGCATGGGTACTTGATGAAGATATCAATGTACAAAGTACTCCAGATGATTCATCAGTAGGCTACATTTTCGAGGTAGACTTGTAATGTCCTGCAGAACTGCATGATCTTCATAAAGATTTACCTTTGGCTCCAGAGCATTTTGTACCTCCTAGTTCTTCATGTAAAATACAAAAACTGATAACGACCTCATTTCCAAAAAAAAATTATGTAGTTCACTACAGCAATTTGCAAAAGTGTTTGAATTTAGGTTTAAAGATAACTAAAATTAACAGAATTCTAAAGTTTGAGCAAAAACCTTTCCTAAAAAGTATATTGACTCAAATACAGAAAAACAAAAAAAGTTGAGCAATGATTTTTAGGAAAATTTCTACAAGCTAATGAACAATTCTGTCTTTCGAAAAACACTGGAGAACGCTAGAAAGTACAGAAATGTTAGATTGATAACAAAATGGAAAGGAAGGTACGGTGCAAAAGCTCTGATTATCAAGCCAAACTCTCATAGCCGCACTATATTCGAAGAAGATATGGTTATTATTGAATCAAAAAGGCTCAGAGTTAAATTCAATCAAACAATTTATGTAGGATTTGCTGTTCCTGTTTTTTCGAAAATAATTACCTACGATTTTCATTACAACCACATTCTACCAAATTTTGTCAATCGTGCAAAATTACTTCATACCGAAACCGATAGTCTCATCTACCATTTCACCGTTCCAAACATTTATGATTGTACTGAGCGGGATCTTCATAAATTTGATACATCAGGTTATCCTCCAGACAATTCTTATGGAATTCTGTTAGAAAATAAAGAAATGTCAGGGCTAATGAAAGATGAATGTAATGGCAAAACTATAACAGACTTTGCTGGATTAAGAGCAAAATCGTATGCGGGTAATATTTCTAATGATCAATCTGTGAACAAGAAAGCCAAATGCGTGAAAAGGTCTACATTGAAAAAAATGACATTCAATGATTGTAGACAGTATCTGTTTGAATATAAAAATTTGACAACGTGGCAAAATTCAATACGAAGAAAAAAACAAGAAGTGCACACTGTAAGGCAGAAAAAATTTGCGTTGAACTGGCACGATGATAAACGAATGCTTCTTCCTGATACCACAGATACAATCCCATAGGGATATGGAAAAAGAATGTCCGAACCCATGGAAGTTAATAATAATGTATAATTAATTTATACTGTTGAATAAAAATGGAAGCGAATTGTAGACCGAATGATATATTATATAGAGAGTGAGGCGACAAAGGCGTTGTGTGTTTATGGGTGAGTGTTGTGAATAATTTGTAAGCGGAGGAATGAGAGTTTTTTCAATATTGAAAATACAAGTCATTGAAAATAAAAAAAATAAGTTGAATCTAAATTGATGTTTTTCATTCAATGTGACCTCAAGAAATCCTATTTTTTACATAAACTTGCTTTTCAAGTAAACACATCTCCGACTTGATTTCGACTCGATTTAGTCTTGAATTCAACTTCAAGTCGGCGATGTCTGGCTGCATCTGAAATAAGACGAGGCATCAGATAAAGTCTCACTTTTATGGTCTGAGTATTGTTATTTCAAGTCAGAGTTAACTTGTCTCAAGACTCTTGCTCTGTCTCAAATGAGACTTTAGAAGATGTCCTTACTTCGTCTCCAGTACGTATTGATTGGGAGGCAATTTAAGTCGGAACCAAGTCGAAGAATTTTTACCCGGCTTCCAAAGAATTTCAAGACATTAGAAACATTTCGATGGATTGCAAAGGATTTTGTAAGACTTGCAGAAACTTAAGGATTTCTAGATTACTGAATTGTCCAAAATGAAATTTCAAGGGATTTTTATCGACTTCAAAGTGAAGGTCTTAACGGATTTTTCAAGGCATTTGAAAGAATTTCCACAAGATCTTAAGAGGATTTTTATTCAGGCAATAAATATGCTTTTGATGTATAACTTTTCTATACGCTATCCCACGAAAGAACATCAGCAGTCGTGCAGTTTTTTTCTGAAAAGGGTGGAGTAAATCCTCTAGAGGGTGTGTACATATTTGTTTCTTCAAATGTGTAGTCAATAACTGATCAACCAAGGCGTCAAATACTGCTACCGGAACACATGTTAAACAGAATCTGAAGTTTTTCTTACCCGACTGCGGCCATAAATCTAAGAATGATGAACTTAAACCCCAGACCCTTCTCATCAGGGATGCCTTTTAGAGATAGGAGATCGAGTAATTTTGCAATCAGCAATTTGAAAATATGATTTTCGGAATGTACAAATTTTTACCATTCCAGGCATATGTTATTCAACAATTTGAAGAACTTTAATGTAAGAAATAATTTCAGCATTTGTATTTACTGCTTGTCGAATCAAAGATTCTGAGTGTCTTGTTGTACAATTCATGCTTGCAGAATAAAAAATTATCTAATTTTCGAACTAATTTTCGAATTTTTAAAATTTGTTTTTACCCCTCATTTCTTTGTACTCATTATGAAATTCACGTTTTTATTTTTCACAAATCTCAATATTTCCAAAATTGATATAAAAAAATAAGAATAAAAATGAAATAAAATCACATGAATGAAAAATGAAGTTTCACTTTTCATACCAATTTCTCAATTATAGTGCAGAATCGCCTTAATCGCTGTCCGAGATGCGTTCACTGTCGGAACTTATGTCGTCCCTGGGGTCGGGGTCTGCTTATCTCGGATTCTTCGGCCGTGAAATTTTAGAGGTCATAAATTTACAAAAAAGGATTCCTCTATAAGTCTAAACTCAAAAGGTCTAAAGTGGAAACTTAAAAATCAGTAAACCACGCCTTAACACTTCTATGACGGATGCGCAAACTGAACGAAATTTCGTCCTTTCCCGCTGATGTTTTCTCATGGGACAGAGTATAGCCTCGTCAATCTGCCTTTTTGCCGTCTTTCATTATCCTCAAATGTTCAGGTACCTTTACAATTTGGTGGAAGTCTCCTTTATCCTGCTAGGAAGGCTATCCATCGAAAGCATATATATTTCCTGTAGATCTCTTAAAATCCCTCACAACTTGTAAATTCTATAAAATTTTTAGAATACTTGGAAGTGCTATGAAAATCCCTTCACATTGTTAAAATCCGTAGAAATAAAATTTGATTTACTCCCTAAGTTCTCTAGAAGTCCTTTTGGAATCTTTTAAAATCTCTTGAAATTTTTGGAAATCATAAAAATTTATCAAAATCAGTATATAAATCATTTTCAATTCCTTGATTAAAAATTAAGTTGACACTTATCCATTAAAGTTCTCTGAAAAACCATTCAGATCCCTAGAAAATCTTTGAAATCCCTTGAAATGCTTAGAGATTCAAAAAAAATCTTTTTAAAATGTTGTGAAAATTCTTTCAAATACCTTAAAAAATCCGTTGAATCCTTCACTTTGGAATCGATAGGCATCCCTTGAAATTTTATTCTCTGAACTTAGTTATCTAGAAATCCTCAAGTCTTTGCAAATCATACAAGATCCTTTGCAGTCTATTGAAATTCTTCAAATGTCTTGAACTTCTTTGGAACCTGAGTGGAAATTCTTCGACTTGGTTCCAACTTGAATTGCCTACCAATCAAGACACATGGAGGACGAATTTGAGACAGAGCCAGTCTTAAGACAAGTTTACTCTGACTTGAAATAACCATGCGGAGACCATAAAAGTGAGACTTTATCTGATGTCTCGTCTCATTTGAGACGCAGCGAGACATCGCCGTCTTGAGGTCGAACTCAAGACTAAATCGAGTCAAAATCAAGTCGGAAACGTGTTTACTTAAAAATCAAATTTACTTAAAAAATAGAATTTTTTCAGGTAGCATTGAATGAAAAACACCAATTAGGATTCGACTTTTATATTTATTTGTAATAACTTATATTTCCAAGATTTACAATGTATATCCATTTTACGATCTTTGAATGTATTTACTCCATACAATACATACTGAATTCAAAACTCTCATTGGTTCGCTTACAAATAATTTGCAACACTTACACATACACACACCAAGCTCTTATCGCCTCACTCGCTATCTCATATATCATTCGGTCTACTATTTGCTTCTATTTAGATTCAATAATAATGATCATTATAGTCTAAAAATCTTAATTTATACTAATGCTATATGCATTATTCATACAGCTCAAATTAATTCTAGATTGTAGCGTGGTGGTTCGCATTACGTTAATGATCCTCTTCCCAGACCAATTTAATTTATCTAAACAGTGAAAACGGCCAGCGGGAACTCAAAGTAGTATAACTGAATGAGAGTGTGCGATTGAGTGTGAGATCTATGAGAGGACTATTAGAAATTTATTTGAATTCATTTAGGTTTAAGCTTCTTTGTGTTTATATTGCCTACCTGGTGCTCTGAAGACCAAACTTGTCTTACCGGGCCGTCATGTGTTTGGTGCCCGTCTGAGATACGCAGGTCGTCTTATTACTATGTAAGGTTTATTCGCGTTAGTCGCACAGCTCGGCGACTAACGCGCTCAGACGGGAAGACGGGGAAAAGCTCAGTTCTGAGCTGGCTGTTCCGAAGGAACCATATTTTTAGGTTTTCGGAGTCTTGCTAAGCCATAGAGGCTGGATACAAAGATTTCTCCAAAAGGGATAGTTTGCGGTACTTCTTGAACTTCGGAGAACCCAAGGTAGGCGTCTGCGATGATCTCCCTCTAGAGAATCTATCGGTATCTTCCTTTGATCAGTTAGTTTAGCATTCTCTTCGAATCTGGCCAACGCCCAGTCATGGCGTCAATCCATTTAGTACATTTCGCGTTTGCCAGATATTTGAGTCATGTTTGAAATGTTTTGAGCATTTTTGAGTCTAATTTTGAGATTTTGAGTAATTTAAGCATTTGTAAAGTAAGTTTTGGAGTATGTTGAACAAAATTTTGTAGAATTTATGTGAAGTTCAGCTTAAGTAAACTCGGTTACGTAATCATCTGTCCGACTACGAGTCTCTCATCATGTAGCAATAACTAAGTTCAAGGCTATGAACTATTATCTGAATCACATACGGTGACACTTTGTTAAAGATGTACGTATTTACCTTGTGTCAGAAATATTGAACCGCTCTCATTGTGATTTTATTCTTGTACTCTCATATTATTCGTCATTTGAAACTTGTATATAATTTCACCTTATTCCTTTATTAAATAAATTATATTTTATGTTCTTATCTAAATCTTGGGTTTGATTCGTTTCTTACGCCCCCACGAACGCCCTTTTACAATGAGCTAGGTAGGAATAAGAATTTTAAGTCTGCAAACTCCAGAAAATTTTAGTGTTATGTTCCGGGATAAACTTTTAATGGTAACTCATGATACTTGGCGCCTGACAATCATAAGCAAATAATACGTTGGGTTCAGTGTTGTACGGCACTTGAAGCCTTACTTCCCAATAAGGTGGAGACTGTCGTTAAAACATTATTGTCAGCTTCCATGGGTTCGGACATTCTTTTTCCATATTCCTATTGAATTGTATCTGTGGTACCAGGAAGAAGCAATCGTTTATCATTGTGTAAGCTCAACGCCACTTTTTTTCTGTCTTATACTATGCACTTCGTATTTTTTGCTTCGGATTAAATATTGGTTATATGTCAAATTTTCATATTCGAGCAGGCACTGTCTATAATAATTGAATTTAATTTTTCTCAATGTAGACCTTTTTACACCTTTAGCTTTCTTGTATACAGATTTTTCACTAAAAATTTTGTACGCATACGATTTTGCTCTTAATCCGGCAAATTCCGTAATAATTTTGCCACTGCATTCATCTTTCGTTACACCCAACACTTTTTTATTTTGTAACGGCATTCCATAAGCATAATCCGCAGAATAATCTGATGCATATAATTTATGAATATCCGGCTTAATACAATCATAAATGTTTGGAACGGTCAAATGGTAGGTGAGACTATCGGCTTCGGTATAAAGTAATTTTGCACCATTTCCAAAATTTGGTAGAATGTAGTTGTGATAAAAATCGTAGGTAATTATTTTCGAGAGATCGAAAACACCAAATCCTACATATATTGGCTTATTAAATTAAACTCTGAGCCTTTTTGATTCAATAATAACCCATCTTCTTCGAATATGGTGTAGCTCTGAAAATTTGGCCTAGCAATCATTGCTTTTGCACCGCACCTTCCTTCCCATTTTGTTATCAATCTGACACATCTGTATTTTTCAGCGTCCTCCATTCTTTTTCCAAAGACAAAATTGTTCATTAGCTTGTAGAATTTTTCTTCTCAAAATCATTGCTCGACATTCTTCGTTTTTCTGTATTCAAGTCAATATACTTTTTTAGCCAAGGTTTTAGCTCAAACTTTAGAATTCTGTGAATTTTAGTTATCTTTAGACCCAAACTCGGAAACTTTTTCAAATTTCTGTAGGGAACTGCATAATTTTTATTGGAAATGAGCCCGTTATCAGTTTTGGTATTTTGTATGAGGAATAAGGAGGTACGAAAAGCTCTGGAGGCAAACGTAAATCTTTATGAAGATCATGCAATTCTGTAGGATATTTCAACTCTACTTTGAAAATGTAGCCTATTGGTAAATCATCTGGAATACTTTGTTTATAGATATCTTCATCAAATACCCATTCGAAACCAGCAAATAGTGAAAATTCGCTCATTGCTGCACCACACTGCTTGTTAATATCAAAATATGAGATATAAGAAACAGGTTCGCTTGGATTAAAATCTGACCCCATAAATCGATTATTTGCTTTGGCACATCTATTTGAACACTATGCTAAACCGCCACGAAGAGCTTTCTCAATAAGAAGAATCAATTAAGGATCTGTAAATAGTTCAAGTTCAATTGCGATTCATTTGAGCATCGCATTAAAAGTAAGTTCTGAAGCTCTATAGGAACGTGAGGTATCCAGATTATATGTTGCAAAACAGTTTTTTTTTTATTTTCAAAAATATGAGCCAAATGTATAACGTCGGTCTTCAAGTACGAATCAGAGTATACACCCAAAGTTTTTATATTGAACGTTTCCCAAGCACTGAACGCATGCTGGTAATCTTCATCGGAAATTTCATCGTCGTTCAATTTTGAATAAAATGCGCTTTTGTGTGGCAACTATTGCTCATTCAGCTTTCCCCAATCATCAACACAGTCATAAGGAAATACTCCTTTTCTGACTGACAGCTAAAATTCCTCAGAATTCTTGTAATCTTTAAGAATAATTTTTTATCATCATTTCTCAGATAAGAAGATAATTTTTAGGGCTACTCGGTATAAAATGAAATGAATCTATAAGCCGAAGATTTGACTTTGTATCAGAAACATATTTAGTAAATAAGATGTATTTTTATTTGTTTACAGGTAATAATTAAAGGTCACCCTCCATTCGTTTGGCGAGTGCTTTAATGAAAAAGTGGGAATCATATCCCGATAAATTGTGAAAAACAACCGGTAAAGTGTGCGAGTCTTTGTAATTCACATTTCAGCTCTGATGTGCCACGTCACGATACTTGCCAGTAAAATGACAATGATCGTGATGTCTTATGTCATCTTGTTCAAACGGTTTCTCACAAATATGACAGTTTCCAGCAGATTGAAAATCTATTTCTTGCTCCGTTGTCAGTTTCTCCATTGGTACAACACACGATAATTGAGAATCGATATCTTGTGCGATTTCTTTTAATTCATTCACAAACCTCTCTATGCAATCTTTTCTTCGATAAATTTGAAAGTTTGAACGAGAATCATTGAAGCTGCAGTGTGAATAAAAATCGATACTGTACGGAACATGCTCTTGATACGGTCCTGTACCTCACTGAATATCAGAAGTTTCTTGCATGAGACAGTCGATGTCAGCACACACGGCGAATAGAACTTTTTCTTTAATGTAATTTCGGAATGTCAACAAATTTTCAATCTCATTTGATGAGATCATTCTACGTTGATTCACATTTTCAGCATCCAATCTATGATTCTGTAAAGATTTTTATAATTTAAAGTGGCAGATACACCTATGGAAGAAATCAGGTCGACATTTTGACCTTACAAGATGAGATCTTACTAGCAGGTATAAGTCTTTAATCAAAGCGAAGGGATAGATTAGATCACTCTCATTTAATTCGTTTCCATCAAAATAGCCAGAGTTAAGATTTGTATTTTCTACCATCGGTGAATGAATTGTTGGCCATCTCGACATTTCTTCACTTAGATACAGTGGCATAATTTCACTTTCTTATATTTTTTATCAGGATCTATAACGTCAACGTTCCAGATTGTATCGGTAAATATTTATTAGAATTCACCAGAAGGTTATGATTTTGGATAATGGTCCGCAATTTTGTCAACTCCTACTTCACCTGTCAAGGCTTTATATGCTTCCCCAATGTTTGAGATAACTTATTTACTCTGTTCAAAATTTATTCTGCTCGATGATATGCGCACAAGTGCACACTAAAAAATTTAATTTTATCACTTTGATGCCGATAGTCGATCACAAACAAACACCTGCTTTTGTAGCTTGATTAACATTATTTTTGAAATGTATAGATGAGAAAAATATACAGAAAAAGTATCCCCGTGAATTACGTATTATGATAATTGAAGTCACTCAAAACACTTCAATAACAGCGAGCTCAACGGAGCTGATGCAGTGCTGATCGGTGCTGATACAGTGCTAATCGGTGCCGATACAGTGACAAACTGAATTCGCAGTTCACAGTTAGCCCACATTTAAACTCTTAATAACTAATTTCTCTTGTGAGAAGACGTTGTACCTAATGCGTCACGCAGCGACTTAGTTCAGAACTAATATTCAGTGTGAAAAATATTGTTTACATTAAATATTGTTATTTAGAAAAAAGTCTAATGCTCAAATGCTTGACTGAAATTGAAAGAACTGAATGCGAAGCGCAACTTTTATAGATGCACATTCGGTGTCCTTGTTTATGAATATATCTCCCCTTTTATCTTAAATTTTCCATTTTTAGAAAAGGCAATAAATCAAATTTATAGACAAAACAAAATGTCATACCTCATACCCAATTACAATTGTACACCTGCATCTCTTACGCATCAAATAAATACATGAATTTTTTTAATTAAATATTTTATCTATAAGGAAGCCATAACTTACCCTTATTCTCAGCAAATAAACTATAGCACGCGGTGGAAAATACGACGACAAATCAGAATAAACACTTGAAATTATAAATTGGAATAATGCATAGCCTTGAAATTGTTCACGCAAATCTCTTTCTCATAATTGCGCATTAAATATATGTTTTATATTTACTACTCATTTACTTTCTTCTTCTATTCATATATTTCCCTCTTTGTCTCAAAGTTTCAGACTGCAGAAGAATGTTTATCATGAGTCATTTACGCATAAAAAAATATTTCCACGAATTAAATTAGTCGTCCTTATTCAGACAGAATGCAATAAATCAAATTTTACAGGCAGCACAAAATGTCATACATACCTCCCAATATCAAATTACACCTGCATCTTTTTCGCATTGAATAGAGACAGGAATTTTTGTAATCAATGTATTATCTATGAGGAAGCAATAAATCAACCTTGATTTTTACATACAAACTATATTACGCAGTGAAAAGTGCAAGGACAAATAAAATATCATCTTGAAAATACTCATGTGAAATAACCTCGAATCTGTTTACGAAATTTCGTCCATCACAATTTTCCAATATCATTTTTGTGACATCATTAAGAACATTCTAGAATCTTAGTATGGACATGAACCACTACAGCTCAGGGTGACCTCGAAGCCGGTAAAATAGGAGTTTGTATATACACTGGGGCCTCAACATACTAACCCTCAACTTACTGCCTTCCTAGAATTCTGCCAGCTCACATTCGTAGCACTGGTTCATACGGCCCTGACTGTTTACATCGTGGAAATACTTGGAAGACCCTCACTGTCAAAGTAGGCAATGCCCGAGTCTCGGGCTGACTCGAGGTTCTAGTGTAGAATTCCCCTTGCCTATCTACTATAATAACCGTCGGGAACAAATTTTATCATGCTTCTTTTTTAATTCATTTTAGATTTTCATGCATAATAGGTAAACTGTTATTTCTATCAAAGAAATGACGGGCTCAGAGAAGTGTGAGTATAAAATGCATGCCGTCTTATTTCGAGTCTTGAAAACATTTAGTGTTGTATTACATTTGAAGCATCGAGAGGTGACTGTATCGAGCGACATACTCCGGGCCTACATATAATTGAAGATGCACTGATTGAATTTTTTCATGCTTATAAACTGTTTGAGCCTCAGAGTGTCGTGAATGTTCCTATTTACAACTAAAGGTACATCGAGGAAGCGAGCTTGAAATTTTTTCCCTAATAAACATATTTACTGTAATATGACACCCTCTACAACTCATCAACACTAATATTTCCGATCTCAGGCGGATACATTCGGAAATTCATGCTTGAGTCAGAATTTGTCTTGTGAAAAAAAGTGGCTCAGAGGCTCTGATCCAGAGTCCATCTTGTGATTGTGATCCAGGCTCCGTCTCATTTTTTGGTACAGAATCCCCCTCCATATCCACTTAATTTCTACACAGACGCACAAGAACTTTTCCAGATTATTCAGAAGCAAATTAATCAGATAAGCGCGAAAATGTATCTTCGAAAATACATTTAGAAATTTAGACGAATTGATAGAGAAATTGAAAAAGGTTTATACCCCCACGAAAATTGTTAACATCTCTAAGGGGAATTAGGCAACATATTCATGTGAGATAGGAAAAACGTCATTTCATACGCAACGCGAAAAAAGAATTGGCGGATAGAATCAAAGGCACGCATTAATTAAGCAATGATGGTGCCACGGATGATGTATATAAATCGAAATTAGAAGAGGGCGTAATAAAAAGTTTAGAAAGGTGATTACGTTCAGAATTAGACTTTAGATTAAAAGATAACGCAGATAAAACGTTTGAAACTGTTATCAGTGACGCTCTGAAGATTGAGAGAAATTTAAGTGCCTGCTCAGATCTGCAGAAAAATGAAGCTATTAACTATTCTGAAGAAGAATCAGAAGCGCGAAATACTACTTACACTAATAATGAAATCAATAGATTTAATGTTGCTCAAGACACTAAAATAGCGTGTTTAATTTGCGGGAGACCGGGACATGCTGCCGAAAAATGTTACCACCTTGAGGACTTCCGACAAAGAATTTTTTTCAAAAATCCCACTTTCCCAAATTCGGTACGAAACCACTTTTTACTAAATGAACCTCAAGGAAACTTTAATAATTACGATAAACGGAGTTTTGGACAAAATCCAAACTTTAGGCCCCGACAGAATTAAAACTTTAGGCCTGATAAAAAGCAAACTTTTAGATACAGACGAAACCAAGATTTTAGATCTGGACAAAATGAAAACTTGTTAACAACCCCGTGTAGTGACGAAAGGAAAAGTAACTTGAGTAGCGGGGAGGGTGATGTTTTTCTTTTAGAATGAGGGGGTGCTAAGAGTCGGGGTAGGAGGTACGGCTTTCTCCTGTCGGTCCTTGAGCCAGGCGTCTAATTCATGCATCCCCTGGGGTGGGTTGCGGCGGCTAGTAGGGGGTGGCAGGTACATCCGCTTAGAGTTACCCCGGATGAACCGTTGTCGGTCCCCGGTGACCGCTTCGTTTTTTTTTTTTTTTTTTTTTTTTTAATAGT
>JAUMHM010028464.1:0-16288 GCA_032362435.1 Melikaiella ostensackeni
ATTAATTGCGTAAGGCTTTTTGGAGGGAAAGGGCTCTGGAAAATCTTACGGATCCTTAATTTCGGGGGAGGGGGGGGGGTCAAAGAATTTCTTACGTAAGTCTCCTCTTTCCAATTTTTTTTTTTAATATGACAAATAAAACCAGTTTTCGCTATTAAAATGACTTTTTATCCTTTTTATAATTTGTGAATTCCTTAAAAAAAATTTAATCATGTGAAAATACCTTGAAATCCTTTGAAGTCTACGGATATCGTACGTAATCTTTTGAAATCCCTTTAAAATTATTGAGCTTCCAGGAAATCCCTTGAAATCCTTTAGAAATTGTGGAAATCCCTTAAAATTTACTGAGATTCCGTTAAATCTTTTGAAATCTTACGAAGCCTCATAAAATCTTTGAAAATCCTTTGGAAACTTTTGAAACCTCTAAAAATCCTTCAAAATCATCATAACCGTATTAAATCTCTTAAAATCCATTAAAATCCTTTGAAATCTTTGCAAATCTTATAAAATTCCTTAAATTCCTTTAAATCTTCGAAAACTAATTAAAATCCCCTTAAATCCTTCTCAATTCGTAAAAAATACTTCATTACCTCTGGAAATACCTTAAAATCGTTCGTAGTCCGAAGAAATCGTTGTTCATTTCTTAATATCCTTCAAAATCGTTAAAAATCCATCGAAACCCTTTGTTATCTCTTGAAATCCTTTTGTATTATTGTGAAATCCTTTTGAATTTTAGCAAATTTCTTGAAATCTTATGAAATTCCTTTCAAATCCCTTCAAATCTTCGAAATCTATCTAAAATCCCCTAAAATTCTTCGAAAGTCGTAAAAATACTTCCCTATCTCTTGAAATCCTTTAAGTTTCTTTGAAATCCCGTGACTTTTTTTGCAATATTTCTAAATCTCTTAAGGTTCCTTGAAATCCCTTAAAATGCTTTGCGATCCGCAGAAATCGTTTTGAATTCCTTAAAATCCCTCAATATCCCAAAAAATCCATCAAAATCATTTGGTATCTCTTGAAAGTCTTTTGAATGCTCTTTAAATCCTTTTAAATCATCGAAACCACTTTGAATCTCTCAAAATCTATTGACATCCTTTGAAATCATTTCAAATCTTTTGAAATCTTATTAAATTCCTTCAAATCCCTTGAAATCTTCGAAATCTAATTTAAATCCTCTTAAATCCTGCAAAATTCGTGAAAATGCTTCGGTATGTCCTGAACCCCTTAAAAAACCTTTGAAATTCCGTGGCCTTATTTGAAATATTTCGAATTCTTTTAAAATCCCTTAAAATTCCTTAAAATCGTTTGTAATCTGCGGAAATCGTTCATGATTCCCTAAAATCCATAATAATCCTTAAAAATCCGTCGAAATCCTTTGGTATCTCTTGAAAATCTTATGAATTCACGTGAAATCCTTTTAAATATTTGCAAATCTTTCGAAATCTTATGAAATTCCTCCCAAATCCCTTCAAATCTTCGAAATCTAATTAAAATCCCTTGAAATTCTTCGAAATTCGTGAAAATACTTCCGTATCCCTTGAAATCCTTTAAAATCCTCAGAAATCCTGTGACTTCTCTTGAAATATTTCAAAATCTTTTAAAATCCTTTGAAATCTCTTAAAATTCCTCGTGATCCGCGGAAATCGTTCTTATTTTCTTAGAATCCCTCAAAACCC
Source organism: Melikaiella ostensackeni (assembly GCA_032362435.1). Taxonomy (NCBI): domain Eukaryota; kingdom Metazoa; phylum Arthropoda; class Insecta; order Hymenoptera; family Cynipidae; genus Melikaiella; species Melikaiella ostensackeni. The sequence continues at coordinate 1,677 of JAUMHM010028464.1, forward strand.
CTCATACCCGCTGAAATCCTTCGGTATCTCTTGAAAATCTGTCTAGTTTTCTTAAAATACTTTGAAATCACCGAAACCGCATTAAATCTCTTAAAATCCATTAAAAATCCTTTGAAATCATTGCAAATCTTTTGAAATCACATTAAAATCCTTCAAATCCCTTGAAATTTCCGAAATGTAATAAAAATCCCATTAAACCCTTCAAAATCGGTAAAAAAATTCCTCATTATCTCTTGAAATCCTATAAAATCTTTTGTGATTCCGTGAATTCATTCGAAATACCTTAAAATCCTTTAAAATCCCTTAAAATCGTTTGTAATACACCGAAATCGTTCTTCATTCCTGAAAATCCTTCGACATCCTCAAAAATCCGTCGAAATCCTTTGGAATCTCTTGAAAATCTTTTGAATTTTCTTGAAATCCTTTTAAATCTTTGCAAATCTTTTGAAATCTTATGAAATTCCTCTCAAATCCCTTCAAATCTTCGAAATCTAATCGAAATTCCTTAAAATTCTTCAAAATTCATAAAAATACATCCGTGTCTCTTGAAATCCTTCAAATTCCTTTGAAATCCTGTGACTTCTTTTGCAATATTTTGAAATCTCTTAAAACCCCTTAAAATCCTTTGCAATCCGCGGAAATCGTTCTCAATTCCTTAAAATATCTGAAATTCCGTCGAAATCCTACGGTATCTCTTGAAAATCCGTCGAGTTCTCTTAAAATACTTTGAAATCACGGGAACCGCTTTAAATCTCTTGAAATCGATAAAGATCCCCTCAAATCTTCAAAATTCCTTAAAATCCCTTGAAGTCCCTCCAAATATTTTATAATTCGCGGAAGTCGTTCTTCATTCCTTAAAATCCCTGAAAATCATGAGAAAAACCATCCAAATCACTTGGTATCTCTTGAAAATCTTTTGAATTCTCTTGAAATCCTTTGAAATCATCGAAACCGCTTTGAATCTCCTTAAGTCCATTAAAATCCTTTGAAATTATTGCAAATCTTTTGAAATCTTATAAAATGCCTTCAAATCCCTTGAAATCTTTGAAATCTAACTAAAATCCTCTCGAGCCCTTCGAAGTCCGTAAAAAATACTTCATTATCTCTTAAAATCCTGTAAAATCTTTTGTAATCCTGTGACTTCTTTTGAAATATTTCAGAATCTTTGAAAAGCCCTTGAAATCTCTTAAAATACTTTGTCACTCGCGGAAATCGGTCTTAATTCCTTAAAATCCCTCAAATTCCTTGAAAATTCTTCGAAATCCTTTGGTATCTCATAAAAATCTTTCGAGTTTTCTAGAAATCCTTTTAAATCTTTGCAAAGCTTTTGAAATCTCATAAAATTCCTTTCAAATCCCTTCGAAACTTCGAAATCTCTTAAAATCCCTTGAAATCCCTTCAAATCTATTGTAATCCGCTAAAAACGTTCTTAATTTCTTAAAATCTCTGAAAATCACGAAAAAAAATCATCGAAATCACTTGGTACCTCTTGAGAATCTTTTGAATTCTCTTCAAATCATTTGAAATCATCGAAACCGCTTTAAACCTCTCAACTTCCATTGAAATCCTTTGAAGTCATTGCAAATCTTTTGACATCTAATAAGATTCCTTCGCATCCCTTGAAATCTTCGAAATCTAACTAAAATCCTCTCGAGCCCTTCAAAATCCGTAAAAAATACTTCCTTATCTCTTGAAATCCTGTAAAATCTTTTGTAATCCCGTGACTTCTTTTGAAATATTTCAGAATCTTTTAAAATCCCTTGAAATCTCTGAAATTTTTTGTGACTCGCGAGAATCGTTCTTTATTCCTTAAAATCCCTGAAAATCCGTCGAAATCCTGCGGTATCTCTTGAAAATCCGTTGAGTTCTCTTGAAATCCTTTGAAATCACCGAAACCGCTTGAAATCTCTTAAAATCCATTGAGATCCCCTCAAGTCTTAGAAATCTCTTGAAATTCCTTGAAATCCCTTCGAATCTTTTTGATCCGCGAAAAGGGTTCCTAATTCCTTAAAATCTCTGAAAATCAGAAAAAAAATCATCGAAATCAATTGGTATCTCTTGAAAATTTGTTGAATTTTCTTAAAATCCTTTGAAATCTGCAAAAACGCTTTAAGTCTCTTAAAATCCATTAAAATCTTTTGAAGTCATTGCAAATCTTTTTAAATCTTATAGGATTCCTTCAAATCCCTTGAAATCTTCAAAGTATGATTAAAATCGCTGTAAACTTCTTTTGAAATATTTCAAAATCTCTTAAAATCCCTTGATATCCCTTAAAATCTTTTGCAGCTCCCAGAAATCGTTCTTCATTTCTTAAAATCTCCAAAAATCCGTCGAAATCCTCCAGTATCTCTTGAAAATTCGTTGAGTTCTCTCAAAATCCTTTGAAATCACCAGAACCGCTTTGAATCTCTTAAAATTCATTAAAATCCCCTCAAATTTTCGAAACCTCTTAAAATCTCTTGAAATATCTCAAAATCTTTTGTAATCCGCGGAAATCGTTCTTAATTCCTTGTAATCCCTGAAAATCACAAAAAAAACATCGAAGTCACTTGGTATCTCTTGAAAATCTTTTGAGTTCTCTTAAAATCCTTTGAAGTCATCAAAATCGCTTCAAACCTCTTGAAATCCATTAAAATCCTTTGAAATCATTGAAAATCTTTTGAAATCTTGTGAAATTCTTTTGAATCCCTTGAAATCTTCAAAGTCTAATTAAAATTTCTGCAAACTTTCCAAAATCCATAAAAAAGACTTCATTATCTCTTGAAATTCTGTAAAATCTTTTGTTATCCCGTGAATTCATTTGAAATATTTCGAAATCCTTTTAAATCCCTTGAAATCTTCTAAAATCGTTTGTAGATCGCGGAAATCGTTCTTAATTCCTTCAAATCCCTCAATATCCCAAAAAATCCGTCGAAATCTTTTGGGATCTCTTGAAAATCTTTTGAGTTCTCTAAAAATCCTTTGAAATCATCGAAACCACTCAAGATCTCTCAAAATCCATTAAAATCCTTTGAAATCATTGCAAATCTTTTGAAATTTTGTAAAATTCCTTCAAATTCCTTGAAATCCTCGAAATCTAATCAAAATCTTCTTAAATCCTGCAAAATTCCTAAAAATACTTCGGTATGTCCTGAAACCCTTAGAAAACCTTTGAAATCCCGTGGGCTTATTTGAAATATTTCGAATTCTTTTAAAATCCCTTAAAATTCCTTAAAATCGTTTGTAATCTGCGGAAATCGTTCATAATTCCCTAAAATCCATAATAATCATTAAAAATCAGTCGAAATCTTTTGTTATCTCTTAAAAAACTTATGAATCCTCTTAAAAACCTTTCAAAAGTTTGCAAATCCTTGAAAACCTCATAAAATTCCTTCAAAACCCTTCAAATCTTCTAAATCTCTTATAATCTCTCGAAATCCCTTCAAATCTTACTGTAATCAGCAAAACTCGTTCTTAATTCCTTAAAATCCCTGGAAATCACAGAAAACCAATGAAATCACTTGGTATCTCTTGAAAATCTTTTGAATTATTAAAATCATTTAAAATCATCGAAACCGTTTCAAATCTCTTAAAATCCACTAGAATCCTTTGAAATTTTTAAAAATCATGAAATTCTATCGAATCCCTTGAATTCTTTGAAAACTAAATAAAATCCCGTCACATCATTCAAAATTCGTAAAAAATACTTCAGTACCTCTTGAAATGACTTAAAATCGTTTGCAGTCCACAGAAATCTTTCTCAATTCCTTAAAATCCTTCAAAATCGTTACAAATCCGTCAAAATTCTTTGGTATCTCTTAAAAGTCTTTTGTATTCACGTGAAATCCTTTTAAATATTTGCAAATCTTTTGAAACCTTATGAAATTCCTCTCAAATCCCTTCAAATCTTCGAAATCTAATTAAAACCCCCTGAATTTCTTCAAAATTCGTAAAAATACTTCCGTATCCCTTGAAATCCTTTAAAATCCTTTGAAATCCTGTGACTTCTCTTAAAATATTTCAAAATCTTCGAAAATCCTTTGAAATCTCTTAAAATTCTTTGTGATCCGCGGAAATCGTTCTTACTTTCTTAAAATCCCTCAAAACCCCTCAGAATCCGATGAAATCCTTCGGTATTTCTTGAAAATCTGTTGAGTTGTTTTAAAATCCATTAGAATCCTCTGAAATCTTTGCAAGTCTTTTAAAATCTTATGAAATTGCTTCAAATCCCTTCTAATCTTCGAAATCTAATAAAAATACCCTGACTCATTTCAAAATTCATGACAATGCTTCGGTATCTCTTGAAATCATCCAAAATCCTTTAAAATTCCGTGACTTTTTTTTCAATATTTCGAAATCTCTTAAAATCCCTTAAAATCCCCAAAGAATCCATCGAAATTCTTCGGTACCTCTTGCAATTCCGTAAAATCTTTTGAAATATGAACCAACTCCTTGAAGTCCCTCAAAATCTTATAAAATCCCCCAAAAAAATTGAGATTCTCTCTGAAATTGTACTAGGTAATATCTTCAAATTCTTCAAATCTTTTGAAATCACTTAAAATCCGTGAAACCACTTGTAATCCTTTGGAATCGTTTGAAATACTCTGAAACTTTTGTAATCCCTTGAAATCCCTAAAAAACTGTGGAAATCTCGTTGAATTCCATAAAAATTTCGTAATTCTTTGAAATACTTTGTAGTCCTTTGAAATACATTAAAATCCCTTTAAATCTGTCAAAATTCTTTCAAATCACTGGAAATCTCTTAAATTTGTTGAAATCTCTTAAAATCTGTTGAACTCTCGTTTACAGTGGAAATAATTTATTACGAATTCTTACAATAGGGGGGTGGAGGGTCAAAAATTTCAAAAAATCATCCTTACGTAATTAATGGACGTTCCCAAAGTAGAAACAAGAATTAAAAAGTAAAGTTTAAATTTAAAAATTGAAAGAAACAGAGTTTTACTAAGTGAATATTTGAAACCGTCCATAATTTGATTTAATCCAACTTCCAATCAGAAACAATGGCAAGTTTTTTTGATTGAATTGAGTAGATAGATTACTTTTTCAGGTGAAAATATCAGTAAGCTTGTAAACTCAAGAGATCTGAGATATTGTTTCACTTAAGCCTCAAATCGAAAAACGTCTTTTGTGGATTGTGGGATTGAACATGAGTATACATTTTAATCGAAGACAAAGAAACCGTGGATCTGGAACCGGTACACGTGCCGAGTGGCGGGCGCAAGATGAAAAATGAAATCAATACCTTCTCGAGGTTTCCAAACGACCCTGGCGAAAGTTTCGGATAGGAATTCGTTCCGAATCATTCCGAACCAATTCCAATTATTCTGAAATCTGTATCCGAACCAATCCGAAAAAAGTTCTGAACTTTGTTCGATCCAAATCGGTTAAGACTTAATCCGACTCAATCTGCTTCAATCCGAACTTCCATTCCGAATCAATCCGAACCAAATTTTCAATCCAAACCCAGATTGATTTAAACCGTTTTTCAATCTGAATGAATCCGATTCAATCCGAACTCGGATTCATATATCATCCCAAATTCGGATTGAAAATTTGGTTCGGATTGGAAGTTCGGATTAAACCGGATTGAGTCGGATTAATTTTTTAACGATTTGGATCGAACGAAATTGAGAACTTTTTTCGGATTTGTTCGGATTAATTCGGATTGTTTCGGATACAGATTTCGGAATAATTCAAAATTGCATACATTTGAATATTTCTATTTTAAATTATACAATTTGAGATGTTTCATAGTTTAACATTTTTCAATTTCAATGGCATGAAAGGTACAACTTAAAATTGAAGATTTCTAAAGTTTTAATTTAATTTTAAATTCAGTTCTAAACGTTTTAAATACGAATTCTTTCCATTCTAAATGTATTTCAAGTTTTAATGGTCTCACTTTAAATTCTTCAAACTTGACCGATTTTAAATTTGAATTGTTCCTTTTCAATATCTTTATTTCAAACCTTCTTAAATTATACAGTTTGTGAATACTTTCAACTTTTTCCTACATTTGCAATTTCAAATTACACAATTCCGAATGCTTCAATTCGAAGTTGTACATCTTTAAATATAAAATTTGAAAAAAAATTGAATTGTAAACTAAGAATTTTGCACTTCTTAACTTTTCAAATTTTTTATTTTGAAAATTTTCATTGTTTCCAATTTAAAATCTCATGCATTTAAATATTGATATTTAAAATTGTATAATATAAAGGGTTTTGTATTTGAGAAACTTTCAATTTCGAAGACATAAAAGGCATAATTCAAAATTGAAGAATCTTGAAGTTTTCAATACAAAATTTCTCTATTCTAAATGTATTTCATTTCTTAATATTGCCACTTAAAATTCTTCAAACTTGACCGATTTCAATTCTAAATTTTTCCTTTTCAATATTATTAATTCGAACCTTTTTAAATTTTGAAGTTTGTGAATACATTCAACTTTTTTCTGCGTTTGCGATTTTACATTGCACAATTCTGAATGTTTCAGTTTGAAGTTGTACGAGTTTAAAGATTGAATATAAAATTACAAAATTGTTTAAATTGTAAACTCCAAATTATTAGAATAATTTTTTTAACTCTTCAAATTTTTTAATTAAAAAACTTTCATTGCCTCCAATATAAAATTGTATACATTTGAATATTTCTATTTCAAATTATACAATTTGAGAGGTTTCATAGTTTAGCATGTTTTAATTTCACAGGCATGGAAGGTACAACTTAAAATTGAAGATTTCTAAAGTTTTAATTTAATTTTTAATTAATTTCTAAACATTTTTAATACGAATTCTTTCCATTCTAAATGAATTTCAAGTTTTAATGGTCTCACTTTAAATTCTTCAAATTTGACCGATTTTAAATTTGAATTGTTCCTTTTCAATATCTTTATTTCAAACCTTCTTCAATTTTAAAGTTTGTGAATACTTTCAACTTTTTTCGACGTTTGCGATTTTAAATTGCACAATTTTGAATTCTCCAATTTGAAATTGTACAACTTTAATGATGAAATTTGAAGTTTGGAAAATTTTTTCTGGCAAACTCAAAATTTTTAATTTTTTAAGTTTCCAGAATTTTAATTTGAAAAACTTTCATTGCCTCCAATTTAAAATTGAAGAATCTTAAAGTATTGGCTCCATTCGAAATTGTTCAGACTAAGATTTTTTTTAATATTAAACTTTTAAACGTTTTCAATACAAATTCTTTCTACACTAAATTTATTTATATTCTAGATGTTGCTACTCAAAATTCTTTTAATTGAACTGATTTTAATTTCGAATTTTTCCTTTTCAATATATTTAATTCGGACCTTCATAAATTTCAAAGTTTGTGCATACTTTCAACTTTTTTGTATATTTGCGATTTCAAATTGCACAATTTCTGTCGCTTCAATTTGAAGTTTTACAACTTCAAATATAAAATAAATAAAAAATATCAAATCCTCAACTCAAAATTTTTTATTTTTTAACTTGTCACAATTTTTATTTTGAAAACTTGTATTGCTCTCTATTCCAAATGTATTTCAATTTCTCATGTTGGCACTTGAAATTTTTCAAACTTAACCGAATTTAATTTTAAATTGTTATTTTTTAATATCTTTCATTCGAACCTTCTTAAATTCTTACGTTTGTGAATACATCCAAGTTTTTTCTACGTTTGCGATTTTAATATTACAGAATTTGTGATGCATCAGATTGCAATTGTACAACATTATTGATGTGGAATTTTGAATTTTTCAATTGAAAATTTTCGAATCTTCCCAATTTAACCCGTTACCTTGCATTTTATAATTTTTGAAACATTTTATTTTGAAATTGATAACGTTTGAATGCTTTCAATCAGATTTAAATTGATCCATTCTTAACGCTTCAAATTTTAACCTTTAAACGCTTAGTTCGCCTCAAATTTTTTACATTGAAATTTGTTAACTTTGCACACATGTTATATCTTCAATCCGAAAATTTTCTAATTTTTCGATTTCTCCCGGTTACAAACTCATATTTTTCAATTTGGAACATTTTTTTTGAAGCTGTAAGATTTTTAATTCTTTCCATCTTAATTGATTTGATAAATGATCAACACTTCAGATATTTAAAGTAATAAAATCTCTAATTGTTCTTCAGTTCTTAAAATTCAAAATGCTTTTATTTTAAATCCTATAAATTATGAAGTTTGTTTAAAATTGTTCATTTCTGCAGGCTGCAATTTGGATTATTATATTACGCATTTTATACATTTTGTAATTGCTCGAGATTTAATTTGAAATTGTTCGTTTCATTATGAAATAATTACATTTTAACTCCTCAAATTAAAAAAAAAAGGTAAAAGAATCTTTGAAGTTTGGATTTTAATTCGGGTACAACCCCCAAATATTAATACTATAAGATTTCCCATTTTATTTTTACCATAAAGAGACAGTAAAAATGCGGAAACCTTGCGTAGACAAGGAAGTATATTAATGAAAAAAAAAATTTCCTCCAGATTTTATATCCATATTTAATTTGAAGGGCCCTAGGACATAAGGGCATAAGTGCCAAAAAAACGTTTGAAAAACAGCAACCATTTGAGGGGCAACCTTCGTGAACGGATTCGCGCATCCCTGAAAACGCCGATTTTGGCTCAGAAAAAGTTGCATAACTTTTTTATTTTTTAATTTTGAAAAATAACAAGAAATGACTTTCGAGATATTTCGAGCTATTAATTGAATGGCGAAAAGAGCGCTTAAAGAAGGAACCATTTGTGAGAAAACCCTTGTCAAAAAACGGCGCGTCCCAAAAACCGAAAATACTGACACAAAAAGAGTTGCATACCTTTTTTTATCTCTTAATTTTAAAAAAATATATAAATGTACTTTCGAGCTATTACTTAGCTCTATTCAATCGTGAAAAGAACAGATGAGAAGAATTAATCGCTTTTTTTTTTAATTATCAAACTTGGATTTTGACCCACTTCTGAAATGAAATGGACCATAGTCATCTACAGAGACATGGGTTAGGTCAAAATAATTAGTTTAAGCTAAGAAAACGTATTTTTGAAATTTGGCACTCAGCCCTTGTGCCCCAGAACCCTTCATTTATCTTTTTTATGACATTATTCCGACATGAGTTTCGCAGAAAATACTCGTTCTGCTATTTTTTCCGGGTCCAAATGTATTTCAACTGAACTTGATACTCAAATCTGATTTAAAAATACAATAAATATAATAATAATCACAGTGGGTCTTACCTGACTTCAATCCCAAAGGGCTTGCATATCCCGGGTTTCTTCTGATTATACTGCTGGAATGCCCCACGATCATTTTGAGCCCAAAAGGAAAAAAATCGCCTAAGCCCTTTTTGCGAAATTTCTTTTTTTTAAAGAGGTCGATCAACATATTTTCATGAAAATGAGTTGAAAGTGGAATTTTATTGTCTTGAAACTTTTAGTTTCTCATCTAAAAATATACTGCAGTAGCTAAATATCTTGCGAGAACTGCAACCCTTCAATATTTTTTAAAAATGTTGAGAAAAGTGGGAAAAAATTCGTTTTTCGAAAATTGTTTCTTTCTAGTTCATTCAAAGTGCCAAGTGCCTGTACAAAAATGAAGTTTCATGAAATTTCCTGTAAAGCAGAAAAAAATCGAATGTTCTACCTCTAAAAGTTTCGGAGTTATGGCTCACGGAAGTCGATTTTGAGCGAATGATTCAAACAAAGAAAAAAATCTAGTTTTTGTAAAATAACTCATTTCCTGAACATTGCAGGTGAAAGTTCCCAGTAAATCAATTAAAGGAGACTCAGTTTTAAGTAGATCTAAAAAAACACTGCTTTAACTCTAATTGCACCGAAATTATGGCCTACTGAATATGACCCCTTTTTATGCAATTTTGTTAAACATGAAGTTTTCAAATAAAATTTCTCTTTCTCCAAAATAACTTATTTCCTTAGCATTGCAAGTGAATGTTGCTACCAAATAAATTAAAAAGGACTCCATTTTGAGTGAACCTAAAAAACATAAAGCTTTAGCTCTAATAGCACCAAAATTACGGCCTTCTGAAAATTAAGCTTTTTATGGAATTTTTCTGAACATGTTCTTGCGTGACTTTTTGACATTTATACATTTGCCTGACAGAACGACGAAATTCTAACCTCATTAGTTAAAAACATAAATTTCTTATATCAACAAACATGTGTCATTGATTCATGCTTAGAAAATGAGTTTTTTTGGAAAACGAAAAATTTTATTTAAAAAATTTATGCGAAACAAAATTTCATAAAAAAGGGTCATATTCAGAAGGCCATAACTTAGGCGCACTAGAGCAATGTTTTTTTTAGATCTACTCAAAATTGAGTCCCTTTTATTAAATTTACTGGCAACTTCCACCTGCATAGCTCAGGAAATGAGTTATTTTGGAAAACGAGAAATTTTATTCGAAAAATTTATGTAACACAGAATTTCATAAAAAAGGGTCATATTCAGAAGGCCATAATTTTCGTGCTATTAAAAATAGAGCAATTTTTTTTCAGATCTACTCAAAATTGAGTTCCTTTCAATAAATGTACTGGCAACTTTCACCTGCATAGCTCAGGAAATGAGTTATTTTGGAAAACGAAAAATTTTATTTAAAAAATTGATGTAACGCAGAATTTCATAAAAAAGGGTCATATTCAGAAGGCCATAATTTTGGTGCTAATAAGAATGGAGCAATGTTTTTTTCAGATCTACTCAAAATTGAGTCCCTTTTAATAAATTTACTAGCAACTTCCACCTGCATAGCTCAGGAAATGAGTTATTTTGGAAAACGAGAAATTTTATTTGAAAAATTGATGTAACACAGAATTTCATAAAAAAGGGTCATATTCAGAAGGCCATAATTTCGGTGCTAATAAGAATGGAGCAATTTTTTTTTTAGATCTACTCAAAATTAAGTCCCTTTTAATAAATTTACTTGCCATTTCCACCTGCATAGCTCAGGAAATGAGTTATTTTGGAAAACGAGAAATTTTATTTAAATACTTGATGTAACACAGAATTTCATAAAAAAAGGTCATATTCATAAAGCCATAATTTCGGTGCTATTAAAAATAGAGCAATGTTTTTTTTAGATTTACTCAGAATTGAGTCCTTTTTAATAAATTTACTGGCAACTTTCACCTGCACAGCTCAGGAAATGAGTTATTTTGGAAAACGAGAAATTTTATTTAAGAAATTGATGTAACACAGAATGTCATAAAACAGGATCATATTCGGAAAACCATAATTTCGGTGATATTAAAAATAGAGCAATGTTTTTTTTTAGATCTACTCGAAATTGAGTCCCTTTTAATTAATGTACTGGCAACTTTCACCTGCATAGTTCAGGAAATAAGTTATTTTGGAAAACGAAAAATTTTGAATTCTGGATATGACCCTTGTTTATGAAATTTCGTGAAACATCAATTTTTCGAATGAAAAATTTTTTTTTCAAAATAACTAATTTCCTGGGCATTGCAAGTGAATGTTGTTACCAAATAAATTAAAGAGGACTTAATTTTGAGTGAACCTGAAAAAGACAATGCTCTAGCTCTAATAGCACTGTTATTATGGCCTTCTGAAAATTACGCTTTTTATGAAATTTTGTTGAACATGTTCTTGCGTAACTTTTCGACAGTTGTACATTTGCCTAATAGAATGACGAAATTTTAACTTCATTAATTAAAAACAAAAATGTCTCAAGTCAACAAACATTTCTCATTAAGACATGCTCAGGAAATGATTTTTTGACAGAACGACGAAATTCTAACTCCAATAATTAAAAACAAGAATGTCTCACGTCGACAAACATGTCTCATTGAGACATGTTCAGGAAATGATTTTTTGACAGAACGACGAAATTCTAACTCCATTAATTAAACACAAAAATGTCTTATGTCAACGAACATGTCTCATTGAAACATGCTTAGGAAATTATTTTTGTTTGAAAAACGAGAAATTTTATTTCAAGAATTTATGTGAAACAAAATTTCATAAAGAAGGGTCATATTCAGAGGGCCACAATTTTGATGCAATTAGAGCTAGAGCAATGTTTTTTTTCTACTCAAAATTGAGTCTCTTTCAATTAATTTCATGTCAACATTCACCTACGTAGCTCAGGAAATGAGTTATTTCGGAAAAGAAGAAATTTTTTTTGAAAAACTGATGTAACACAGAATTTCATAAAAAAGGGCCATATTCAGAATACCATAATTTCGGTGCTGTTAGAGCTAGAGCAATGTTTCAATTAGATCTACTCAAAATTGAGTCTCTTTTAATCAATTTACTGGAAATTTGTATCAAAATAGCATAGGAAATGAGTTATTTCACAAAACGCAGTTTTTTTTCTTTTCTTTAAATTATTCGCACAAAATCGTCGGGTGTAGTTCCGAATAGCCTTTACCTCCGATTTTTTTGAAACTTCGTATATTTATGTATTTTGATGTGCTGATTACGAAAATCATAGTGAAAATTAGTGCAAATTTAATTTTCATGGTGAAAACCATAAGAACCCCTTAAAATCATGGTTTTTTATGTTTATCTGGAGAACGATTGAAAATGACAAAAAATAATATTCACAAAAATTGTAGATTTAGTTAAAATACACATTTCATGTTTTACCCATTTTTTTGTGCGAGTAAAATTTTTCGAAGTTTTTGATGATAAAGATAAAAATTTCATGCCTAGCCCCTGCCGAAAATGCGAAAAGGCACCCCTTTGCCAGGCCAAAGAAATAATGTTGGTCAAACCCTTACCCTTTCATAAGTCTCGTGAGGAGACGTAGATAAAATTCAGTAAAAACATATATAACTGCAGCGATTGGTCACAGGAATACTTATGTTTTCGGCAGGGGCTAGATATGAAATTTTCATCTTTATCATCAAATACCTCGAAAACTTCCACTCGTACGAAAAAATGGGGATGCAACATAAAATGTGTATTTTGACTGCGTCTACAACTTTTGTGAAAATTATTTTTCAAATTTTCAATGCTTCTCGAGATAAACGTGAAAACCATGATTTTCATGGGGTTTTTATGGTTTTTATCATGAAAATAAAGTTTGCGCTAATTTTCACCATGATTTTCGTAACCGGCGTGTTAAAATACATGATTATACGGAGTATAAAAAAAAATTGGAGGTAAGGGCTATGCGGAACTTTATCCAAATCGTTTTTTAAGGGCCGTAACGCCGAAAATTTTAGAGATAGAACATTCGATTTCATTTTTGTTTTACTGGAAATTTCATAAACTTGAGTTCTTGAACAGATACTCAAAACTTGAGATGAAAGGAAATGAAACAATTTTCCAAAAATTAATTTTTTCCACTTTCTTCGCCATTTTTCAGAAATATTCGAGGGTTTCAGTTCTCGTGAGATATTCATTTATAAAAATATGTTGCTTAAACTCTTTATAAAAAACAAAAATAGATTTTACTCAAAAAGGTCTAAGGAGAGCTTTTCATTTTTGGACTCGGAAGGATCGTGGGAAATCCCAGGAGTGAAGTCAGAAGAAAACCGGGATATGCATGCCGTTTTGGGTCAAAATTAGTCGAGACCTACTCGTGAGGTAAATGTCCCAGTAATGGTTCGGTTAAGGGAAAATTGAAGTTTGATATGGAATTATTTCACAAAAAAATGCAAAATTGTCGTATTTTTTGTAGCGAGCATTTAGTACTTGGAAAACAATACTTACATTACATGACAACCATTTTTTATTCTAATATTTATCAATATTAGGTTTTGTCGCTGCATGACCATTTGTCCTAGTAATGGTTATACTTGTCCCTGTAATGGTTATAGTCTTTTCCTAGTAACATGAACAAGAAATAAATCTTCAAGATCATATTCAAAATATTTGAAAGTAAAATATTTTCTCTAACGACTATAAATTTTCTTTATTTTTATACCGAATGCAATTCGAGCACTCTGTTCAAAAACTCGCGCTTCTAGGACACCAACATTCTTTCCTCCATTCAAACTTTGCTTCGGATTTTTGTGAGACATATTTTCTTGATCCTTTTCGATTTCTCTTTTTACTGCATCTGATTTTTTTATCGTATTTTTTAATCTGAGTGGGGTGTTGAGTTGCTCTACCGTTTTCGAATTCATTATTACATTTTCGTTTGCGTCTTGTCTCCTTCTTTGGCAGCATTTGTTCTAACTTCTCCAGATTTTCATTACAGTCTCAAGTTTGATGTTAGATTTTTGTAATACTTGAACTCAACTGTTTTATAATTCTGTAAAAAAGCATCGCACTGAAATTAAATAAATAGAGAATAATTCTGGACTGAAAAACTTGAGTTAAATCTAATGCTTTCACGGTGATTCATTATGATGAAAGGAGGTGTTTCGGGTTTCAATCATGTACGAAACTACAAAAAACCGGGAGGACGGACAGCCAAATCGGATTGGTATTATATCGATTCGATTGCTTCTCTATGTTTTATTGTAAAAATATTGTATTTTTTTGCGATGACGGTTGTTTTGTCAAATAAAATCCAAAGTCCTGTCTCAATCTGATGCTCGGCTAGTGCTGATTGCGTAAAATGTTTCAGCCTGACTTTACTCTCATGTTCTTTTACACGTTGGCTCACCGCTCTCCCGGTTTCTCCAATATAGAC
>JAUMHM010028520.1:0-16284 GCA_032362435.1 Melikaiella ostensackeni
TTCTTACTAAAACATCATGAGAAACGACATCTCACGCGTATTTTAAGAGGCAAGAAGCAAAAATAGTAATTTGTGAAAAACATTCTTGAAAAGACTTTTGATTTTTGTATTTTCAAAAAAAAATATTGGAAAGTGGTGAGCGAATTACCAGGAAGTGAATACGATGCCAAGAAGACAATAAACTTATTTTTCTCGAATTTATACTTACCAGCAAAAAAAAGTAATACTCTTATATACTTTTTTAAAAAAATCATTCACGATGTATAAACACGATGCACATAATATTGGAGTAAAATATCAAATCATACGATCTTACGTTTTAAACCTAGAAAAAGAACACTGCTCCCAATAACTAGAATACAGCACCATGCTTACATTATGGGACAATAGCACAGTCTTGCGTTATTTTACTTTTTTTATACCCATCAAATGGAAATAGGTATTTTCGACGTATTTTTGTGCGCTGAACATGAATCTGGGTCAGAAAATTACCTATCACCTCAATTTTTTGAGGAAATTATGGTCAAAATCTCCAAAAATTGCGTTTTTGGACATTTTTTGAAAATCATATCGTACGAATACAATGTGTTAGAGACTTTGTGAAGGGCTTAATTTAATACAAAAACCTTGTTCATTAAGACAGAGATAACAAATTTTGTGAGAAAGAGTTATTCGAAGTACTTTTTTTCATTTTTCGAAAATCATGCTTGCACTTATGCATTTTCATAACCTTCGATGTTTGCATGCGAGCAGGATTTTCAAAAAAAAGAAAACAGCACTTCGAATAAATTTATCTTATAATATCGGTAGCACCAGTCTTGAAGTATAGGATTTGAGCATTGATTCAAGCCCTTTACAAAGTCTCTAACACATCGGGTTTGTTCGCTATGATTTTTCAAAAAGGATGAAAAACGAGTTGTTTGAGAGTTTTGACCCGAATTTCCGCAAAAATAAATGTGATATGTAATTTTTGGACCTGAATTTGTTATCAGAACACAAAATTACTTGGAAAATCAATCTAAGATCTTAGTCGGTAAAAGCTTGCAGGCCTGTGTAATAGATAAGAATTGACAACAATAAAAATATCAAAATTTGTGAGTTTTCTTGGACCATTCATTTCTTTAAAATGTTTAAAATGTAAATATTGATAATGCGATTTGATCATTTACCTAAAATCTCAAACATCGAATCTAAATTCAAAATTCTCCGTCATATTTTGATTTTCGACAGTATAATTCGGATTTTACGATGAACTGAAGAATGAACTATTTTTAGCATTTTCAAAAGTATTTTCGTTAGTATTCACACAAAAATATTTAAGTGAAGTTGACTCGCCAGCAAATAAATACGATTTTAACAAAGTAATAAACTTATTTTTAGCGAATTTATTCTTATCGGAAGAAAATTGTGATACTTTTATATTAGGATGGTCCAAAAAAGGCTTTTTTGAAAAAGTGACAACGCTTTTCGATTGGATCATAATATGGGACGAATAATGATGTTTCACCTCTATAAGAAGTCAATCGGGTGATTCTCAGTGCGGCTTTGAAAGTTTTGAAGTTAAAAATCGCAGAAATGTCGAAAAATGATCTTCGTCTTTAAATTAATTTTTCTACTCGTAGCAACAAGTAAATGAAAATTTTTTGGGACCATCGGTTAGGACATATATCAGAATTATAGGAGAAAAAGTTAAAATAAATTTTTTATTTGAGTTTTTTTCATCTTTAGTCAATTCAAAACTCTTGCTGTTTTGTAATTGTTAGAGATTTCCATGCGGCATGACTTTTTTAGCATAATATTGCTACCACACTATTTTTCTTCGTTTCTGACGTGTCAAAAAAATAATTAGAATTTTGAAATATTTTCACCGCACAGAACATCAACACAGAATTTCATTATTCTTGGATTTTTTCACATTTATGTTTGAGACCTAATGCACATTCAGTAAGTTTTCTGCAAGTTTTATATCAATCAATGCAACCGTTCGCTAATTATTGTCATTATAGACATTTATAAAAATTCTTGCGGCTTTTGGAAATTCGGGTAACTCTGGGAGGATAATGGAAAACAATGGAAGTTTCAAAGCTTATTAAGCTTTATTTAGGGTTGAGAACATCAATCACATTTTTGAATTAATGAATAGTTCTTTTCCATCCTGAAGACCAAACTGAAGGAGGCTAATGCCTTCCCCAGTATACAACACTAACCGATCATGACTTCTTTGGTTCTAGCCTCATTTTCCATTCTTTTCTTTGAATAACAGAAGTTTGGTGGGACTGACGTGATTAATGGACACACTACCTTATGACGATTTGACTGCTTAGTTTGGGCATGGTTTTATACTTATGGAAACCATTCTTCGCATCAAGTTGTTAGTTGGTTGTAAACTCAAAAGAATGGACAATAAAAATAATAATGTAGTCTCTGATAGGATAGACATTTTCGTTTTATAGAGGCATGCTCACGGAAATATTCAAGGCGATGGATGGAGACTGAGTATTTGAAATACTGAAGGTGGAAATGATCTTAAGGAAAAAAAATTGCAGGAATACAATGAGTATAAGAAAGCTAGATGTTTTATGTGTACCTTGAACAAAGAAGAAGGGTTGTGAGATAAGAAAGATTGAAAATGGACTCAAACTTTGACCAGGAGTAGATAATGAGTAACATGACAGCCAAGGAGTCGGTCTCGTTATGAATAAGAGAGCGAAACAGTATGTCAAAAAGTATGAATGTGTTTTTCCTAGATTACAATGGGTTAGAATGAAATTGAGAATCAGAAGGCTGTTCATCAAATCATGCTACTCTCCAGCTGATAGTTACAGTAGTGATGTAAAATATGTCTCTCGGAAATCGTTAAATAATATTATAGGTACTTGCGGTCGTGGGGAATGAATCATACTACGCGGAGATATGAATGGTTGAGTCTGTGTTCAACGCAAACGTACGGACAGTGTACTTGGTCATTTGGAAACCCAAAAACAAACCGTAGAGGGGAGAAATCGATTAGCTTACGCTCAACAAAAGGACTGCACATCAAAAATACTTGGTTGGAACATAAAATGATCCACATGTATACTTGGTGAATAAGCGAAAGCCATACTATGATTGTCTTTGTTGCAGCGGATGAGAGATTGAGAGGGCTAGTCAGACATAAACGGGTTATTGGAGGTTCTGAATGTGGAACCTAGGTCCAGGATGAGGGAGAAAAAGAATTAGTAATGAGTTAAAGCAGACGCGAGTTAAAATAGAGAATTTGCAGGAACCAGAAGTACAAATGGTATATTATGAAAAGTTGAATAAATATTCGGGTCATCATAAAGAAGACTTGAAGGCAATATTGGGCAATAAAAATGTAGGGTATGCATGGGTAATACTAGGGGATGACGTCTTCAAGCGTGCATCTGAAGTATGCAGTGCTGTGGTCGTGGGAAGGGAGATTGGAGATGCTTGGTCGAATGATGAAATGGGCGAGACTGTTAACTAGAAAAAGCAAGCGTAATCGAAAAAGCAGAATATAAAAGGTGTTAGCAATGAGGAGGGAACTAGACTAAAAGAGGATTATAGGGATGAAAACAAAAAAGCCAAGTTACTAGTCAAAGAAAGCAACCATCAAATCAGAGCGAAAGAAGGTACAAAAATGCAAAGTGGTTCTAAAGGAAATAAGGAAACAACAAAGTGAAAGACTGTGGGAGTAACTTTTTTAAAAGATTGTAGGACAGTCAAGCTGTAAAGCATGAGAACTGTGATATAGAAGAGGATACGCTGGACAAACCCGTTGTAGGTGGCGAAAATAGAATCAATTTCCGCGCTATTATATCCGCAATTGAGAAACTGAAGATGAGTAAGGCTGCTGGTGTGGATAGTATTACCCCAAACATGCTTGAGAGCGGTGACACATATTTGTTTGAGTGGCTGAGCAAGTTGGAGAATATGTGTTCTGAGAATGCCAGGGAGATCAAGTTTGGATCATATATTTGGCTTGAGACAGGTCACATGTAAAAGTTTGAGAGTTAACAAAAAAATTTTATGAGCATTTGTTGATCTGGAAAAAGCATTCGATGAGGTGCATAGAACTGGGCTTTGGTGAGCCCTGCAAGAGTATGGAGTGAATGGTTGGCTTTCAAAAGTAATATTTTATGGTAGTAAAGCGAGTGTAAGACTAAATGGACAACTGTGCGATTGATTTTATATTAAGCAGGGCGTTAGGCAAAGCTGTATTATGCCCTCCTAGATGTGCAATATTAGACGAATTCTTAAGATTGGCTCTTTTAGATAGATGAAGAAGGTGTTGATCTCGGGACAGTAAAAGTGCGTGGACTGACGTTTACAGATAATGAGATTGTTACGGCAGAAGCAGTCGATGATTTGCAGAGAATGATGAGCAGATTAAATACCAGCATGAAGAGCATTGGTCTTAAGGTTAACGTGAATACAACGAAAAATTATTGCATTGATACACAAGAGCTTGCATGAAAAGATGTATGATTTTGAAGGGAGCAAGTAATATATGAGAAAAAATTGGGATGTATGGAGGACAATTATTTATAAAAAGAACAGGAACACCTGAAACGAAAGATTTTGGATAGTCGTGGGCCCTCCTGAAGAGCTTTGCTTGATGAATGTGTTCATAGTGATGAGTATGGACCTTTCTATAGGTTTATCAGTCAGTATGCGTGTTTATGTGTGAATCGTGATGTATGATGGCTCTATGAGGCTCTTTACCTGGGGTGATTGCTAGAGAGATTGATCATTATTCTACTTTTCTTCCGTTTCTCAAACATATTTGAGGCAGCAGTTAGAATCATTCAATCGAGTTTTTCTAGGGGTCAGACTTCATTATTCGACTTATATTTTGAAAAAATCGATATGCGTTTTCACTTACGAAGAAAAGCTTTTTTTGTCCATCGAATTTTATATACGTTTTTCATATCTTTTACAGTGTATAGACACGAAGTACATAACATCAAAGTAAAATATCAAATCATATAATCTCATGATTTAAACATGAAGAAGAACGCTATTCCTTATCACTAGAGTTCAGCGCAATATGTACTTCATTGGCCAGTAAGCATAGCGAGCAGTCGACAACAATGAAAATATCGAAATTGCGAGTTTTTCCGAATATCAACTTTTTATTATCGCTTAAGCAGATAACAAGTAGAAAAAGTCACTCACGTGCTAAATTTCCTCAAGACGTGAACTACACTCTAGTATTCTATAACTGTAGGTTTCTCAACCAACATCTTAGCAGAACCAAAATTCAAATCGAATGCAGAAAAAGTGATAAACGCGATATATCATGTAAATTCCGTACAACTTATAGGGAAATGTATAGCTCGGGAAAGTTTGACACTTATAAATTGAAATGGTCATATCTTGCTAATGATGAGATCCTGAACGGTTTGGCAAATGAGATGCTTAACTTGGCAAAAAAATCAAAGCCCACTGGTGAAGGTGGTTGGAAAACACTTAAAACCTCTGTATGTCTGTCAAACCCTGCTTTTATACGTGACAATCAAAATGACGTTGAAGAAATCAATATATGTTTCGAAGAAAATGAACAGTTGCAAGGAGTGCAGAAAGATGCTTTAAAAAGTGAACTACCGGAATCATTCTGTTCTTCAATGCAAAGGTTGTGAGTTGTGGTTATTATGATTTTCTTTAATTATTTACAATTTCAGATGCATATTATGAAATGCAGTTATTATGTTTGCATGTTTCTCAGGGCCATGGAAAAGTAGGCAGAAGCCAAGAAAGGTGGAAAGGGTAATCCGTAAAAGATGTTAATGTTATTGGTGACATGCGAGAAGCATTGAGTTCTTCATAATATGATAAATTGCAAATGAATAAGTACGCACAATCTGAATTTTTCGCATGATTGAATTAACTCTTTCCCTCAAAATTTTTGCCTTCAAATTGAGAAGACTGGAATTTAAAGACAGAATTTAAAAAGAAAGTTTTAACTCCATTAATCAAAAACCAATAAATTTCGATAAGCGCAAACGAAAGTAGAAAAATAAATAATGAAGGAAGAGGAAAGAGGATGGAAAGAGAAATCAACGTATGTTAAATTATTCTTTGAATTTCAAAATATTACCGATTTTCACAAATAATGTAAAATTTTGTATTCAAATTCATATAAAAAAAAATTATTATCTCAGACTACTCAAAATTAAGAGAAGATTTTTTGTGGAAGAATTCATGCATTTTTCCACGAAATACAACGGTCGAAAGTTGACCGAGTTATAAAAGGTGCTTTTAACCACGTTTTTTCACGTTTACTGTAAATTTGCATCTAAACTTATAGACACATCGCGATCAAATGATATTGTACTTATTCGTAATGAAATGAGGGTTGACAAGATGTTTTTACTTTTTATAAGCGATTTTTTTTCATTGATATATTCAATGATTTGTAGAGGGGCCAGGATTCATGAAGCAGATAGTAGTAGAATTGAGAGATATTCAATTATTATCATTTAGGTATGAGCATAATCTCAATTGCTTTTACCAAATAAAAAGGTAAAAGAAAGACTGTTTACAGATCCAGTAAAAAAACAACTAAGTTGTTGCGATATAGATTTAAATCACACAAGAGGAACCTAAGGTGCTCCTTTTAGGAGAGTTCGTTGCAGTTCGTTGCTCATAGGCGCATAAACAAACCTGGAAGCGTAACAGCGGGGACCGACGCCAAGGTTCTGTCCCAAGCTTCTGATCCCCATGGGGTGGTCAGCCGCTTACCCTTTAGTGCATGAACATCGTTTTCTAAATTTCACTGCTAGACCTAAACATACGGACTGTCCGTACATTCAGTCATGTAATGCTATTTCAAACGACACACCAGTTCAACAACACCGCCCTACACGGATAGCCAATCAAACTCTCTAGCAATCACCCTAGGTGAGAAACTTAACAGAGCCATGAAACATAACAATTTACACATAAACACTCAAACTATGTGATAAACACATAGGAAGATCCAAACTCTTTAGAGGTAGACCGAAGAAAGAATGGTTGGAATTTGTGAATGAGACGCTGAAGAGAAGGGAGATTCGAAGTCGTAGAAATACGAGATTTGAGTATTTTTAGGAGTAATTATTTTATATGTCAACAAAATAATAGAATAATGATTTTATTGCTCATTTTATTTTTCTTGCAAAAGAAGAATAGTGATAATTTTATATGCATTTTATATGCCTTGCAATATTTAAACACGAAACACATATAATCAAAGTAAAATTTTAAATCGTAGAATATCACGTTTAAAATATAAAAAACATCACTATTCCTGATAGCTTGAATTCGAGGCCGTTCATGTTTCATAAAACTTCGTATTTTGGATTTTTAAAGATTTCTGATTATAAATCTGAGTTTAAAATCATGAAATCCAATGTAGCGGATCAAATATGGCGATTTGGAATTGCATTTTTTTTTAAATTCATGAATTTTCGTGCTTAGACAGATGCAAATGGATAAGGATAGATAATGCATTTTAATGGATTCAAGTGGAATGAATTACAAAAAAAACAAAACAGCAGAACCAATATGACGGTTAAAGTTTGAATGGAATTGTTGATCAGTTCCTTTTAATTTGAGCTTAATTCAAGCATAAGTTATCTGAGTCTCTCAAGGTGAAATGAAAAACAGAATATTCATTACTCACGCTGTTCTCGAAATTCTGCGTTAATTAGTTTTCCCATTTTTTATAAAAAACAGGGAACCTTCATACTCTGGTATTGACCTTGGTCTTTATTCTCAATTCTATTGGTAAGTATAAAATAGGAGAAACCTTCCTACAGTGGACAATCATTATATACAGATACTGATGTATGTACAGAATTAATTTAAGTTAATAAATAGTTATGAAAAAATATGCGTTGATAAATTAAATCGAAAATTAATTATTTCATGTCCATTTACACTTAGATATAATAATTATTATCCATTGTAGGTTAAATTTTCTACAGTATAGATGTTTCACCTGAATTTATATCATCTTTGAGGATGTTCCAAGTGCACAATTGGGCAAAAAATTGCTCAATTTTTAGCTTTAGATAGAGAATCGGCAAAGCAGTACGGAGGCTTTCTCTCATCAGAACAGGGAAAAATTCATTCAAAAATACATAAAAGAATAGATTTGAACAAAGTTAAAAACTAATATTGCCACGGGGAGCCATAAAAGTATTTCGCAAACAAAAAAAATTATATTTGAGAAACTTTCTTAAAGACGTCAAATTTGTTTTACTTTAATTCATTTTTAAAAAAAAACTATTAGGCAGGAATTGTTTATTACAATGGTTGAAATCAAAATATGAAAAAATTTAAGAATAAAAAAAGACTAATTAAACTTCAAGATACAAAACATAGTTCAGTAATCGGAATTCGCAATAACCTTTTGCACCAAACGAATATAGAAACTATTAATTATAATGAGTTACAAGCTGAAAATAACAAGGTCGACTATTAAAATATTTTTAATACGGTTATTCTTCCATTTTTGGTGAAATCTGGAAAGCTTTTGAATCAAATCTTAAACAATTGAAATTGCACATAATTTACTGTTTCTAAATCCAAAACAAATTGAAAAAACAAAAAGTAGAATGTAGGCTGAAATTGTCGATTTGTGTGTGATCAGGTGCTGTTATGTCTCACTCAATTTCGAGATGAAGCAAGGTTGAATAGATTAGGTGTGTAAATAATTCTTATTTTTCAATTTTGAAAGAGTTACTTGCAAATAGTTTTCCCGTATGTTGGTGGAGGTGACGTAGTCTATTCACAAGTTTCACAATACTGCCTCCTATATAAGTGTTTCAATATAAAGATGAAAATGTTGCACAAACACGAGCGCGTTCTTTTAGGAAACTTTCCCATGTGTTACGCTTCTCTTTTCTATAATCTTCTTTCAATTAAAATATACAGCTCTTTATAAATTTATACTCTGTTAAAAAATCCTCGAGGAATCTGGAAATACTCGCGGTTTTCCTCGTGTCAATCCTGTCCAAAAATAGCACGAGGATTTTTTCGACAGGAATATATATTCTCACAAGGCAATTATAGTACAGTTTGCCACTCTTGAATTCGTGAATATTTTGACTAATCGAATTAGTAATTTTCTACTAATGTTTAGTGACTCACTTTTGTCTAATTGTAATTAAATTTGAATTTCACTAGTGATTGAAGGAATTCCCCTGAAGCTTCTGTTTTTAGAGGAAACAAGTTCCTAGATTTATGCACAACATTTTTTAAGTTTCTTCAGCTAGACATGTATACCGTACGTATATGTTTTGCCTCGCAGCCTAAACCAGAATTCTTCGAAAAAGGGAAATAGGGAAAAGAGTGTGAAGTCTTAAATATGAAAGTGATTTCAAATTTATCAAGTAATTATTGAACTCTACCGCTGCAAGGCCATCTACCGCAAAATTCGCATACTTTGTTGAAATTTATCAATTAATTTTGTTGAATTCATAATTTAATTTTGTTCCCAACGTTACTTTCACTGACCGCCCCCCCATGTTACCAACCGTAATTTTTGCCCCCCCCCGGCCCCAAACTGTGCCCCGGGTCACTTCGCGCCGCTCCAGTAAAAAATACATTAAAAATTATGTCAGTTTTTTCCACGCGTTCATTTTTTAATATTTCCAAGTATGTTCCAATATTTTGCACGCGTAGTAAATGTTTTTCTCAGTGAAAGTTTCAGTCTAAGATGTAAAATATTACCCACGGAAATTGCCGCAAAGTTTCGGAAATTCATGAAAAGTTAGATATATTAATGATTTTTGGAAATCGTCGGTAATCTATGAAAAGGTTTGGAAATTTGGGAAACTTTATGGAAACTTTTGAAAATTCATGGAAAGTTAGGAAAATATATGCAAAATTTTGGAAAGTTACTGAAATTTCATAAAATTCATACAACTGTTTGAAACTCTTAGGACACTGTGGAAATGTTGAAAGACTGCGAAAATTGTAAAAATTTTTAAAGTTGATAGAATTATTTGAAAATGTTTCATACCTTCGAAACTCACAGAATTTTTCATAATTTAAATGAAAATTTGTGAAAGTTTCGTAGCTTGTCGAGTTTTACTCAGGGACTCAGTGTTGAGAATTTTGATCACATTTATGAAGTAATGAATGGTCTTTTCACAATACCCTCATTGTTATGCAACTTTTATTAATTTGATTTTTTCACAATGAATACAACGGTTTTACTCCACTCAGAGATATAGCTCCACGCAAGTTGTTGTATCTATCAAAATAACCCCTGTTGTTTCTTTTCAAATTTTTTTGGATAATGCTTTTTGCTACCATGGAGGTGTTTAAAGTTTTTAAGCTTTGAAAAATTACAATTAACATGTACAGTCTTGGATAATTTTTTCTTATTCAAAACTTTGTAATTTTATAGATTTACAAAAAAAAATTTTTGAATTCTGAAAATATAAAATTACAGATTCTTCAGTTGGCTTCGATGGACTGGATTCGATTGGCTTTTCTTATAGTTGATTTAAAAAAAAAATTACATCCAAATAAGATTTTACGTAGTAGTTCTTGGAAGCTCCCTCTCCTCTATCATAACAGAACCATAACAGCTCCTGTTGAACCTTCACTTCCCCATAAAAGCGTTACGTAATGTATGGTTGACCCCAAAAATGTGGTAGCCGCCGTTTTGAATTCCTTAAATTTTCCATTTTGCAGATTTTCACTTTTTTTCAGTGTATGAAAAGATGTTTCTTCTCCCGAAAATTGTAAGCTTTCGGTTATATTTGAGAAAGATATCACATTTTGAATGTTTTACTTAGTTTTCCTCTTTCAAATGCTATGGGAAACAATCGTGTTCCGCGAATTCTGGATATTGACCGATTTCGATTTTTTATTTACAAAATTATTTTCTTTGTGAAATATCACTGATTGTGGGGTTGGCGCATCAACATTTTGGAACGTCCGTACAAAATGAATCACTCTATTATGTCAATCGCCAACTTTGAATGAGTTTTTCTCGAAAAGCTAGTTTTGGAAGTTTTAACTCCAAAAAGAAACCGGTGTCTTATTTTTCAACATAGATGGTTCATTCTGGGCCAAAAATGTCGGAAACTTATCCGCCTATATGCCCCTTCTTGTAAATATATACCGAAGAAGTGTGCCTTTTTATTGCGCATTGAGAATAAAAAATTCATAATTTTCTACTTGTTCTTCCAATTAGGTTCATCGTACAGACACAATTCTGGCGACCCTCCTTCCTCACCTTCCCCATCTAGCACTCGCAAGTTACCTAAAAGATCACACATAGTAGCAAGTTACAATCTACCTAACGGCCATCTAACGAAAGACATCGATGATGAATATCACAGAATTTCAGACGCATTGTATGATGTAGTAGCAGATCAGCTTCATAAAATCGTTGGATATTTCATGAGAAAGTGTGGAAAGGAGCTTACGGCATATATTTCACGACAGAACTGGGTTTCAAATTTTGGGTTAAAATAAACGAGCAAAACCAAGAACACACGCTTATTTATTCGACAGAAACTACAGGTGATGAAGAGTACAAAAAGCCTCCAGGTATATACAGATTCACTATCTGAGTACGTCATGGCTAATTAGTCAATCAACGAAATAAATAATTTTCAAGCTCAAAGGAATATATTCAAGCCCTTTCTTTATGTACGTATAGAATTAAATATATACGTACATGAACAAAGGGCTCAAATATATTCCTCTGAGCTTGGAAATTATTTATTTCGCATAGCCAATCATTTCCAAGCACAGAGAAATATATTGAAGCCCTTTCTTTAAGTACGTATAATTCAAATGCGATTCTTGTGAGTGATATTCTTATGTCAATAGTCGCAAAATTTGTATTTCTTTTTATCTTATTCATAACAATGTCGAATACCAATTTATTATCGCCAAGTTACAACTATTATGAGAAGTACAAATTTTGTGATTATTTTGTGATAACTACTGAAAGGTAGTCTTCGTAGTTATAAGTCATCCACAATGATGTAGATTCACAATGAATGTAAAATAAAACACTTTTTTTGATACATTGGAGAGGTTACTTTGAAATATGCAGATACCTTGTATTGTAACTTAACCTTCATATTATTGCCTGAAATATTAATTATTGCTTACTTGGAGAAAATTGACTGGTGAGACCTCGCATGTGTTCCGATATCAAAAGTTGGTATTCATTTTGTAAATAAGCACAGGTCATAGTATTTTATGATTCGTTTTGCATGTTTGTTGATACCACTCCAATAGAAATATGTTTTCAAAAAGTAGACCGATTTATGAACTTTTAAATGGCTAAACATCTCATTAGTCACTCTACCCAATTCTTTTGAAGCCATTAATTCCCATTCTCCAAACTTGTAATCCGAACTTGGTGGCATCTTTATTTTCTTCTCTTTTCTTGCGTTAAATCATTCATGTCACTTCGCTTTGCATGACAGATAGTACAATTCGCGGCAGATGATGTTCCAGTGACATGTACTATATGCATACTTTGCCATCAAGCATTGTGACAATTAGTTTGTGCTCTACAAAATAAACGAAACCATCAATTTCGACTTTGCTTGGTCTCAATTTTTTCATTTGCTTGTCAGTATTACAAAATTCAAGTAAAATTTTTTTATTTCCTTCCCTCAGTATACTCAAATATTATTGGCACACAATTTTTTGGCGAACAAGGTCGACGATTTTCCAAAATTACTGACGATGATGGATCTGTAAAACATTCAAGACGAAGAGGACCCAAGGACATCAAAAAAAGACTTCCATCAGACTTTTCAGTATCTTCGAACAGTTGCTTGTAAGGGTTAAATCCGGACGTGCCGTCACCACCACATTTTGATATATATATAAGCACATTGCTCAATTTCCTATTCGAACTTTTGAAAAAATCCATGTTCTATTACAGAACGTCTCAATCGTAAGAAATTTCAAATAATGTAAAAATTGCACTCAATGGTACATCCAGTAAAAAAAACTCACCTATCAGAAACAGTCCGTAAGAACGACTATGCTAGTCGTTCTTACGTCGTTCTTATGTTAATTTTTTCCTCAAAAAATTCCTAAGATGATAAAAAATTGTTTAAACAATTGTTGCTTACAATGAAAATTGTCGATTGTCATATAAGCTCCCAGAGAAAATTACAAATTAGTTACTCACATTTAATTACGTTAAAAAAGACAACTTTTTACCTTTGAAAATAATCAGACAGTGCATTTGTGAATTGAGTTTGTTTAAACAATCATTAGTTGTTATTGAATAAATAAATCGGATAATTTTTTGATATTTTCTTGTGATTTTTGGCTAATTCAATAGGAAAAACTTGTTTTATTTCGACAAAACTACCTGCTGTGAATAATTGTTTATAAATCTCTTTATAAAATAACAATTTATTCATTATGCTGCAAGAATTCAATTCGAAACGGCTTTTGTCCATAAATTGTTCAAATTTTGTGCAAATCAAATCACAAATCTCTGACAATTCTCATGATTCCATTCGACTCACTTATTTGTTTATAACAAATTTAATAAACTTTCAAACAATTCCTAAGCTATAAGGAAACTTTCATGAAGAATTGCTTTATTGATTCTATGTATTTTGGAATGAATCCAAGAATTTTTTAAGAACCGGTACTTTTTTTTAAGAAAAAAATGTTTTCCATTTTTATTATTGAATAGAAAAAAGAAATAAAAACTTTTTCAAAATCAGCCATGACCAATTTATGCGGAATTATATTAGCTTAAATTTGAGAAAAAATAATCCAAATCGGTTCACAAACTGCTTCTGAATATCAATTTGTCCACAAACATTTTTTTGCGCCACTGTGCGATGCTTCGTTCCCTTCTTTCATATGGTGATTGCAGGAACGATACTGCAAAATTTTGATTCTTTTGTTTCATACATCAAACCGTTGATATGATACCGTTTAAATCGTAAGTTCCACGACGAAAACCGTTAGTAGTTGACTTCGAAAATTGCAAATTTTTTAAATCGATTGAATAAGGTCAGAAATATTGGCAAAAGCACTCAGTTTCTGGATGGAAAAATCAATGATTCGATAAAGAGTATTCATAAAAAACGAATCAGCTGTCGTTTAACAACCCAATTGAACTTTCAACCTAGAAATGAAATTTCAAATAAAAAATCCGAATTTTTTATGAAAGAGTCGAATTTTCAACTAAGACAGATTTTTCAGTCAAGGGAAAAAATGTCGACCAAAGTGTTTAACTTTCAAGCCAAAAACCTTAGATTTAACACCTAAATCCATTATTTTTCGAGAGAAATGAGATAATGTGCCAGCAAGTACATTATGCCAAAACGCCAGACGACAGACGGGAAGGCACCCCTGTGACTGTTTACAGAAATAATGTTAGTCAAACCCTTAGTCATTTCCAGTGTCACGTGGGGGGCGGGAGGCTCCCCTGTAACTAGTCACAGAAATAATGTAGGTCACATTCCTACCCCCTGTCGTTTTCCAATATTTCTCGTGACAGTATGTCACTGTATTTGGGTAAATATTGTCTAAACAAAAAAATTTTGAATAGAAATTGTAGCTCGTGAAAAAGTTTCGCTTCACGCATTCCTTCCACGCAGGCGTAACAAGCCTTCCAGGAATTTAGTATACGCATTGGTACAGTAAATCTGAGATATTGGCTGTCTCTTTTCCACTAACTTTCGTTCTTGAAAGTTCTGCTTCTTCTATCCATTCTGCGAACGCGTACTAAGCCTCTCAGGAATTTTTTATACCATTTAAGTCACACCGCTTACATATTGTGCTGTATTTCTGTGATTTTTCATATTTATCGTTGTTTTTCTCGAAAACTATTAGTCGCAGAGTAAAAATGTGTTTCACATAAAATATATGTTTTTAAAAGATCTAGAACACTCATGAAAAGTTTTTTCCATGAATTTTTATTATTGACTAAGATAAACACAAAAAACCATGATTTTTATGGGGTTTTCATGGTTTTCACCATGAAAATCAAATTTGCGGGTATTCTCACTATCATTTTCGTAATTAACAAGTCAAAATACATGGATATACGCAGTTTCTAATTATTCGGAGGTATGTACTATTCATAACTTTATTCAAATAATATTATGATGTAATTATTGATTTATTATTTAATTTTAATTAATTGTTAAGTTTTTTTGATGCAAAATGTATCAATAATACAAAATTAATCAATTGTTA
This sequence comes from Melikaiella ostensackeni, assembly GCA_032362435.1. Lineage (NCBI taxonomy): Eukaryota > Metazoa > Arthropoda > Insecta > Hymenoptera > Cynipidae > Melikaiella > Melikaiella ostensackeni. Next base: position 15,205 of record JAUMHM010028520.1, read on the forward strand.
AAACCATTTTATTTCACTTAACAGTGTCATTAAGACATCTTATGATTAAAAAGCTTGATGAAAAATTCTAACAAAAAATAATATTCATTAAAGGAGAAGATTTTTAATGTTTGAATTTTACAGATTGTACGAAATTCAACTCGACATTTTTTTATACATTCTATAAATGTTGAAATGCTTTTCGATTTGATTTTTCAATTTACTAATTCAAATTTCCAACAAAAAATTCCATTTATAAAAAATTGCTCGTAACGAAACACAACTATTATTTGGAGTGGTACGGTACACCAAGTGAATATTTTTTTTACGAAAATCTGAGATTTATCAGTTGAATATACTTTGAGGTTGAAATTCTTTATAAAAAAAAAAACTAATTTCCATTAAAGCATTCCCCAACTCGATTTTGAAATGAATCTCACTATTTCTCCTAAATATACTGAAAAATATACATTATATGATTATTTCTGAATTTTTGAGGTAAAATTATTGATTTTTTCTTTATATAAAAGGATTTAAAAAACTATATTACTACAAATACTTGAGAAAAAATAAATAATTTACAATAATATATTATAGAACACAACTGACATAAACAAGAGATACGAGTATTTGTGTTAGAATAGTGAGTTTTGGAAAATCAAAGTGTTGCATTGTGCAAAATTATAATCAGCGAATCACAAAAGTATCAGAACTGTAATTATCAACTCCTTAGTTTATTAACCATCGTTCTAATCCTCACCATCATCAAAGTTGGCTGTAAAGTGTGGAACGTCACACTCTGGTAAATTGAACTAAAATTCTCTCTAGCTTGAAGGCACTAAACGCACTAGTTTTGTAATGATATTATTCTTTTTACTTTTAGGTATTCCACGATTGGAAATTAAACAGAGAATGTTGAAATATCAAAATTTGAATTGTCGAAAAAAGGACACGATCAATTTTTTCATCTCTCACTTGAATTATTCGGGCAAAATCAGAGAACTGAATGTATCTTTACAAAAAAATTTATAACTTCTTTATATGTTTATCTAGAACCAAATCATGCGAGTGATTTTTTCAAAACACTGTGCAATTTTCTCA
>JAUMHM010028566.1:0-16281 GCA_032362435.1 Melikaiella ostensackeni
TTCGCTGCGCGTTTTCCCTTCCAAAAACAAGAATCGAATCACCGAACGATATTGCTCTTTTTCCATTTTTGTAAAACCGACCGACACGCTCGCTTCCAAAGGCTGTCAAAACAAAACTAATATAGGGAATTGATTGAAACTTTGACAGTAGGCTACTAAAAGAATGTACTGCACGATGGTAAAACTCTTTCGAAATAGCAGCGCCATCGGGCGGTGAGGCTAAGTACTTGTTGAATGATTGGTGTACTTTTTGTACACCAATTTTGAAAAGCAGGCAGGTTCTGCTTTTAAGAGTAGCTGCCGTGGGGATTGGTATGAAATATTTTTACAAAAAATAAGACAGAGACAAATAAATTATAACAGATACGTACGAGGAAGCTGTGAGCTGTCGCGATGTGCGGATGACGTACCAAACAAGCGACATGGAGGGCTCGGACATCGACAGCGAGAAGGACAGAAAAACCCGCCATATCAGGAAAGTGAAAATCTTGGATAGTTCCGATGAGGAGGACAGGTCCAAGAAATGTAAACAGAGGAAAGTCCAGAGCTCAGTAGAAGAAAAGCGAAGAAATTTGTTGAAAGCATCTTTCGTATGTGACTTGAACACGAGAATGTTGAAAGACGAGGATAGTACGAAGTTTATGCATCAAGGTATATATATGTCTCCGAAGATGGAGTCGATGGCACTAACTCGCAGCGCTTCATCAACTCAGGATCATGTGTCAACGTCTGAAGAAGATGATGAGAAGGGAGTACCCGAAAAGCAGAACCTGAGAGTGACGAAAAAGGAGAGTGTACCCAAAGTTTTAGAGAACAGTATTATGAAGGAGAATAATCGGATCGAGTAAAAGAAGATGCTGCAGCAAAAGCCAAACTCATCCAGAGAAAGTTCCGACTTTTCCTTCGAGGACAAGCTGAAACCGAAACCGTCGATTTTAGGGCATACAAGGGCTACAAGAAGACGCGCATTCCGATACAAACTTGAGTCATGTAACGTAAAAATTCCCACCAGAAGCCTCAAATATATCCAGTCGTCCTCAAATAAGAGGTATAGTATATTTTGCCGTATTAGTTATCAATGCACTACGGCAAATATTTAAAGTTTCTTTAAAAAGTCCGCGAAGTAGAAGGGGCTGAAAGTGGAATTTTCGCTGCGTTAATAATAAGTATACTGTCAAGAATGTTTTGGATTTTATAATACTTCTACAATACCAGCGTAACGTAAAATTTCAAACGCGGTAATGGAATGTCCAATTCCAATACGTGTATTGCAGTTCCAAAGAATGCACGCCGCTCACCATACAAGTATTGCAGTTTTACTTTACAATACCGGTATTGGAATTTCACGTTACATTTACTGTAGCCCATCTAGGTTTCTGTTTTCCGTGCAAGCAAATTTTTGAAGAAACTTTCTTCCGCAACATTGCATTACATGCGTTGCAATATTCGAATACATGTATGGCAATATCGCAATACCATGTATAATATCATGTATTTGAAGGTGACGTTACGTGTTGGAAACAAACTTTCAATACATTTGTTGGAAAGTTCCAACAGAAATTGTTTAGAGCGCACAAACAAAATGTGTGTGACCTTTGGGGTTGGGATATTTTACGTTAAATGCTCCGTGTGTAATTCTGGAGGCGCATGCATATTTCCCAAATTCTATTTTTTGTAATATTTATTTCACCTAAATCATTGGACAGTACAGGAATTTGCGATAATTTGTATTCATTGTTATATGCCAGTGTACCTCATTTTTATTTTGACGAATGACTGTTTTTTCTAATTTTTATAATTGGAAATTACCACTTGTCATAATGTGTATATTTTCGAATTACCATTCGACATAAATGTTAGTGTACTGAATTGTAATGTGACAAAATTTATACAATACCGAGTTACTATTTAAAATAAGTTTTATTTCACCGAATTACTGTGAGATATAATCTTAATTCTACCCCATGAGCATATAACGTGAAATTCATTTATGTGAAATGGAGTTTCAATGAGATGAGGATCATGACTGATGGCATTTCGTTTATATACATTGTAGGTTATATGCTTAGTCGGAATAGTACAAAGATGTGACATAGTGATTAGAAAAAATAGAAATGATGAGGCATGGTGATTTATTAAAATAAGAATGAGGACATAAGTAATTTGGAATACAAAAAATTGTGTATGTTGAGAAGCAGGGCAAGGAAAGATTATAGGAAACTGGTATGCGGTCAAATGATTGTAGATAAAATAAATATTACGCGGAGTAGAATGTCGGAAATATTCATGCACCTCGTAATTCTGAGTGGGCCGATATGAACGTGTCGTTTGTACTTAAAAGCGACGGGATTCGGTACATATGGGGCATTATTTCTAAACTGCCCACAGTTCAAAAGTCATGTTTCCCGATTGCCTTCAAATTTTCAGAGCTTGTTTTTCTATACGATAGTAGTTGACCCACCAATTTACAGATTTGTACTACCATCCCTCCCTGAACTACAAATCCTGCTATAAAATTGCTATTGTGCATTTTTTGGGCCATTTTCCGGACAGAGTACAAGGGGAAAACCTCCCTCGCGCGCTCGGACAGGCCGGCGACCGGCGCACAGTGCAATGGTCTGGATGTGGAATTTACTACTTCAAATCACCTACAGCCTACAATTCCAAACTGATTTTCGATTTTCTTTTACAGAAATGATCAATAATAGTTGCACAAGAGTGTCTGTGGATTGGATTTTATAATTTTCATAATTTTCTATTTTTTATATAATTAAACAAAGAGAAAAGTGAGACTTTTTTTAAATATTATTTTTTATCTTCAAGAAATAACCTAATTAATCCCATTCTCGATAAAAATAAATGTCAAAGTATCTAAAGAATATAAATAATTACCAGGATATGGAATTTAATCATCATAAACAAATTATATTAACAAAAATGTCAACATCATGGACTGCTTGCTTGCAAAGTATATTTGTAAGTTGAAATTGCTTGATTTTATCTACAGGATTATATTTAATCATGAAAATTTGTTGCCTGATATAATTTGCTTATGATATAAACAAATTATATGAACAAATGCATATTCTTTATATTTATGGGCAGAAAGTCATCATTTTTCTTTCTTATCGCCTTCAAATTATATGAGTGGTGATGTTTACTGATGGAGACTTGTCATTCTATATTATTTGTTTATTTTGTAAACAAAATTTTCAAACAAATGCATAGTTTGACCATTTGTAGACGAAAAGTAATCGTTTTTCTTTCTGATCGTCTTCAAATTACGTAAGTAGTAATGTTTAGTGATGGAGAATTGTCATTTGATATCATTTGTTTATAACATTTGTTTATAAAATAAACAAATAATATCGAATGACAAGTCTTCATCACTAGACATCACCACTAATATAATATGAAGGCGTTAAGAAAGAAAAACGATGACTTTCTGCCCATAAATATAAAAAATATGCATTGGTTCATATAATTTGTTCATAACATAGACTTCAAAAATCAAGTAATTTCAACTTACAAATGCACTTTGCAAGCAAACAAACCATAAAGTTGACATATTCGTTAATGTAATTTGTTTATAACAATTAGATCCCATACCCTTTCAATTATTTATATTCTTTAGATACTTTCACATTCATTTCCATCGAGAATGGGATAATTAGGTTATATCTTTAGAGATAATAAAGAATATTTGAGGAAAGTATCATTTTTCTCTTTGTTTATTTATACAAAGAGTGGAAAATGATAAAAATTTAAAAGTCTAATCCACAGACACTCTTGTGCAAGTATTTCTGATCATTTCTGTAGAAGAAAATTGAAAATCAGTTAGGAATTGTAGGCTGTAGGTGATTTGAAATAGTAAATTCCTAATCTACGAGTAGACCACTGCACTGTGCGCCGGTCGCCGGCCTCTCCGAGCGCGCGAGGGAGGGTTTCCCTCGAATATATTTCCATAACTACATAACTATTATCAATCCCATAATGTTGACCAAAGTTTTTATTGGAAAAAAGTCTAGCTTTTTTTTAAAATTACTTTTAACAAAATCGAAGGGGCCTGAAGAGAAGAAATGTTGAATAAACATTTAACATCGTAATTTGTTTATGAAAATTCAAAAACTGAATTTCATAGAATGGAGGGGCATGAAAAACCCTTCAGAAATCACTCCTGCAAAATTTAATTCGCATTTGTATAAAGGAAGTTATGACCATTTGAAAATACCCGTTTGGCCCAGGGGATGAATATTTCGCCCCCTGTAGTTCGGGGAGGGATGGTAGTAATAGTCTATAAATTGGTGGGTAAACTACCGATATATAGGCAAAAAAAACTCTGAAAATTTGAAGGTAATCAGAAGATCAGCCTTTTAAACTTGGGGCAGTTCAGAAATAATGCCCCATATGCGTGAGGTTGGTCCAAAAATCGCAAAATGGGACTTTGAAGATTTCGTTCTGTTTTGAATAAAAGACAATTTCTGAAAGTATTTCATGTGATCGGATGAAATGTTGTAGTTCATCATGGAGGCCTAATGTTCATGTATGAATATCTTTATTGCTTTTGTACGTTTTCATTTGAAGATGTTCCTTCCTATAATAAACACTTGTCTGTACTTCGGCTTGTAGATATTTTCTATACGAATTCCCGGGTACCACGTACATTGTTTCTATTATTGTTGTGATGAACGTTACTTTCGTTATCATTTGTCTGTCAAGATAAAGTTAAAAGGACTAACTAAAAAGGGGGAAAATGAATATAACACAAATTAATTCCTATCGCGCATGTGTAGAAGTGAAGGGAAATACTACTCGTATATGCTATGTATCATTTGTTATTAAGTTAATAAGAAAACAGTAGTGAGGTGTCATCTCCGAAAGTAAAGAACGTATGGACATAATTCTTGAAGCAAATTGCACATTGTAGGCTTCCCAAAGTGGTGCATGTAGTGTCAGTGAGAAAACAGTTGTACTTGAATGTTCAAGACATAATTTTCTTCTTCGGGAAATACAAAGGGCTTTCTAATAATTGGAAATCGGATTGGAGAGCCCTTTGTATTTTTCAGAAGAAGAAAATAAGTGTTTAAACATTCAATTGCAACTTTTTACTCTTTGATACATTTCATGCTCCATTTTCAGAAGTCTAAAAATGTGCAATTTCCTTCAAGATTTAAGTCCGAATGGAGATGACGCCTCACTACTGTTTCGTTATTAACTTAATAATAAGTGATAATTTCTGCTTGTAAATTGTACCATTTTGCACAGGAAGGACTGAAGTACTTCATGCAATTTTTGGCACATTTTTTGTAATTCAATTTAAGGGACTAATAGACATTCAAAGGCGAGTGTATCAGTATAGGCAAAACCTTCATCTGTGACGTGTACTTTGTTTCATGTTCTTAACCTTTTGTTCTGCAGAGATTTTCACTGTAATGTGTACAAAAGTGGAGGTGCCAACAGTTTTTTGGACAGATAGTAACAACGGGACTATCAGTGCCCAATTTTTGTAATGAAAGCTCATTACCTGAATATTAATTTGCCACAGCCGTTATATGCAATTTTTCGCCGTTTTCGAGAAAATCGACTTTTAAATCTCCGCCACACGCCATATACAGTTTAGCGAACCTTACTTCAAATCGTCCGGTAGCTCAGTCAGTAGCGCTTTGTTTTCGTAGCGGAAAGGTTGCGTGTTCCATTTTTGCTGTGAACACTTTTGTTTTATCTAATTTTTGTGTTAATTAACATTCAACGCTTCGGCTGTGAAGGACAAGCGCTACCGACTGAGCTACTGGCCGATATGAAGTATGTTTCACTAAACTCAGTGTGGCATGTGGCGAGTATTTAGAAGTCGCTTTTCTCCAAAAAGGGCGAAAAATTGCACATTACTGGTTTGGAAAATTAATACTCCGTGAATGAGGTTTCATGAAAACAATTGTGAATTGAAACTAAAATTGACAATCGCCGCTCTCACAATGTAAAAGTGTTCATTATTAAAAGGGAAATTAAATTATGTGCCTCTATATCTGTAAAAATGTTTCTCTACACATTCACACAATGTCATGAAATGTACTGTTAAGAATGAGGGTTATATTCTCGTAAAGATTGCCTTTTAACCTGAGAAGTAAAGGAGATATTTAGAATGTAACTTTTACTTCAATGTGGAAATGGAACATTTCATCCAATTGGATTCCATTCTTCATTGTCTTGCCTGAAGAGGAAGAACGATTCCCAAGGACATATGGAATTGTTCAAACTTTGTCATTTTGGGACCATCCTGATGTACATGTCAAAAGAAAAATAGTTGTAAAGTATGGAAGCCGACTTATTGCAGTAGCCGCCTGTAGTCTGTTGCCACATACTCATAAATGTGAGTAGTGCATGACCTAGTTGCAACAATTGTAGAGAAAATGCTGAAGGAAATATTGGACAGACTCGTAGTCTTAGGAGAGAGGTCAATGCAAGGCTATCAGCAAAAGCAATCAATGTTTGCAACATGTCAGAGAGATTATTGAGAAGGTAAATAATGGTAGGCAGCGGAATCCTGCATCCGATGGAAGGGATCCCTTTGATTGCGACGAGCAACTAAGAAAGTTGCCTGCCATACACGAGAATCAAGTTGGAAATCTCGATCGCAGCCTTCAGAATGATGAATACTTTTAAAAAGTGGTACGTTTTGAGAAGTATACTTATCTTGGAAGTGCATTGAAGTAAGCAAATATAATAGTGTGAGTGACGAATAAAACTTTTTCACAGTATCGGTCTTTCTTATCCCTCGGTGGAAGTACTGGCAAAGTTGCAACAGAATTGTTTCTGGGCAAGTTAATGTCGACGATTTTGGCAATGGTATACACGCGTACGGGCCGAGCTAAGAGAACATCACTACAAGGAAGTCCACATGTGATAAAACTGTTAAAATGTAAGTGACTTTCTACTAGTCTTGTTAAAAGTGTCATGGAAGTGGGATTAATGTGATGTATTTTGACAGGCGTAGCACGTAACGTGGAAGATGCTGTCACTGACGAGGGCATAAATAAATATATTAGTAATTGGCTCAGTCAAGCAAAAACAAGAACAAAGACGCAAAGATATGCATCGTAAGTACGGTAGAGCATATATGTATATGAACCACATCTTAAATTGTGTGTACGACTCGCGCAATCAGTATTGTGAAGCACTGTTGACTTTGAAACGTGATTACTCGTGTAAATAAGGAGCGATAACTAGTTTAAAAAACAGTTGGAAAGGTTATGACACTGCAATGGCCTGCAATGGACATATGTTTGATCTTGTGAAGAAAATACACCACGTGGGGAGTGTAAAAAAATGTGTAAAATGTCTTGAATTCTGTACGTAGACTTTAATTTGTGGCATGACCTACGGAAGTTGTAGGAAAAGTGTGACATTTATGAAAAAAAGTATAGGAAGTCTTGTCTTTGATTGAAGTCAATAAAACTTAAGAAATCTTCATGGGCTTCCGACATGGGCGTAAATACGTTGCAAGCAATAGACTTCGGATAAGTGTTCGCAGTGCTTTGCAACGTTCTTATGTAACTGAAGATAATAAATATTGGTAAAATGTACTGTGTGACCTAAGATATTGAAAGTTGTCTGCGCCGAGTTTCAGTGTGTTAGGCAACGAAGCTGCCCGACAAGGGTAATCCCCGAATAAAAGTGGACGTAGACACGCTTGGACATGCGTACTCGTTTCTGGGGAACCCGAAAAATTGGCCTAAATTAAAGAAATGATTTCAAAGATTTTGTCCTGTCAATTTCAGTTCCTTTTAACAATGTTCCTTAGTTACAGCATGAGCTGACGTTAAGGTACAAAAGATGGGAAATTGTCGGCGATCGCGGCCAGGGGGGGGGGGGGGTTATCATTTACTTAAACTTGGCATTTGAGACTTGGGCATTGTTAGTTGTATGTCGGAAGCCCGCGAAGATTTGTGTAAGTTATGTGGGGAGCAAGTGAAGCCACTTTGAAGAGTGTATTATAAATTTCTGATTTGTTGTATAAGTTTCGTTATCACGTTTCAAAATCAACAGTGATATGTGATAGTACTCGCGCTAGTCGTGCCGACAATTGTCGACAACAGCGTATATATGTACATGTTATGTGATTGTGGGCGTGGTAATGACCGCTTTAAACCTGAATGACCGATCAGTATACATGTTACTCAAAGCAACGTATGTACGCTGTAAAATCAGTTGAATGAAGATGTTGTGTAGTGCCATTGCATTGATTAACACTTGAATTTCGCTAATTCTATAGTGTGTATAAGCTGAGTTGAACGAGGGGTATACTCATCGCAGATTCGAATTTAGAGAGAGCATTAGCAAGAAGAGTAACATGTTGTGTTTTGCAGAGAGTTGGAGGAACTCAGGCGGAAGCATCCTGAGGCCGACATCCAAGACATGCGGCAGTAATGCCGAAATAAGTGGAAACCCTAGTGGAAAAATTTCCTGGCAGTCTGATGTCAGATCTGGCCCAGATATGGCGTCGTCTAGACCGTCTAGTCACGACAGTCTCGCCTGGCCCAGATCTGGGGTTGGTCCGCAGTCCATAACATGAAAATTTCAAAGTGTCAATCAATCTTTTGTTCTTATTGTCTTGACAGTCTAGTCTGGACCAGATCTGGGGCTGGTCCGAAATCAATAACATAAAAATTTCTAAGTGTCAGTCACTTTTTTTTTACCGTTTTCAAAAAATTGTCAGGGTATCTAAAATTATATAAAATAAGCAATTAACACTATTAAAAATCATTATTTCTTCTTATTGTCCTGACAGTGTAGTCTGACCCAGATCTGGGGCTGGTCCGCAATCCATAACATAAAAATTTCTGTGTCAGTCACTTAGTTTTACCATTTTCGAAAACTTGTCAGGGTGTCTAAAATTATATAAAATAAGAAATTACCACTATTAAACATCAATCTTTTGTTCTTATTATCTTGACAGTATAGTCTGGACCAGATCTGGGGCTGGTCCGCAATTCATAACATAAAAAGTTTCTAAGTGTCAATCGGTCAAATTTTATTACCATTTTCGAAAAATTATCAGGGTGTCTACAATTATACAAAATAAGAAAAAAACACAGTATTAAAAATCAACTTTTGATATGAAGCTGTGGACACATTTTAGATTTTTTGTACCGATTTTTGAGATTTAGAGGTTAAAACTGACTGTTCTCTCCGGCAGCTAGGGGGATAAAACTTTTTTTACAGTTGTTTGGCCTTAAATGCCACGAAATTCGTGTCTAATATTTAAGGCAAGAATGTACGGGTTGGTGACCCTGCCAGGAAAAGTACTTTTCAGACTCACACCAAATTCTTTAAGCAATGTCTTCAGACAATTGAATTATAAGAGAAATTAAATGCGTCGTTCGATTTGATGAAAAAGAATACTTAGTTTCCAACAATTTCATTACGAAACCTGCCCAAAAACTGGAAGCAGAAACATTACTGGTTTTTGTGTTCCAGCAATTTAATGTTCTGCTTCAAAGCTGGAAAACAATGACAGACATTGTGGGAGAGTGAATTTTCTAAACTTATGTACTTGTTATTTATTTATTTTTAATAATGTAATTCTGATAATAATGTGTGGGTATTTGAAAATTTGGGTTGCCTTCTTCATTCAGATAACATTAATGTTGCATGTAATCGATTGACGAGTACTAATTAACAATGTTCAGTTATCTGTGATTGGAATCTCAATTTCTAGTTACTAGTGAATTCAAATGATGTTGAATTTCTAATTGAAAGGGCGTGAGACTCGCTGATCACTATGATAGTTTATTATAAACTTTTAAATAATTACTTATGGATTTACGCGGCAGCCCAGAATTGTTATAATCACGTAACTGTAACTGGTGTGGAACCGTCAGTCGATTATATACTTATTTTTCAATTTGCAATCAAACAGTTTCGATTCCAAGTAATGATTAATTGACATTTTTAACATTTATAAGGGAAAAAATTCTTTAAAGTTTGATTCAATGTAACCGGAAAATACAGAAGAATAACTATTGCTTTCGCACGGGATATTGGTGATATACCATCACAACGATGCGGTCATCAATGATAGTAGAACGTCAAAAATACTTTAAAAACCATCACTCCCCTCACAGCAATAGGATATCCCGGGATATCCCACTTGAACTCATATATAATCCATCGCAATATCCTGCAAGGCGAAAATTTGTATATCATAGTGATATCCCCAGGATATCCGGGATGTCTATAGCTCGATTCGGGGATATTCAAATGTTTGACGTGGGATATTGACATTTTTGCATGTATCCCGCGTGGAACATTTTAACATAGATATCTCGGATATGCTGGGATATCCCTGAAATATTTAAATCTCCGCCCTACAGGATATTCGAACGGATTATCGCCGGGATATCACTAGGATATCCTGGAAAATAAATGGGTTTCAATGGGATATCCCGGGATATCCTATTGCTGTGAGGAAACTACAACATTAAAAAAATTTTATAACAATTAAGAATAATGTTTATGCTTTGCACAAATTATATTTCGTAAGATGTGTAAGTACATAATGATGAAGTAGTATGAAATTGTACTTTGTTGCGCAAGACATTTTCATTGTAAGCACTTTCATATTTTTGTGAATGTTTTTTGAAAATAAAGATTTTTTTCAAAATGAGGATAAAATTTCACTCAAAATGACAGTTGTTATTTCTTATAACAATATATTTGGTTCATTATTTTTGCTAATCTAATTTTTAAATAAGTAAATGTAAAATAACCTTTTCCATATGTGCGAACAAGTTTCTGAATAAATAACTGAAAATGGTATAAGAAATGTAATTTTCTTTGAATATTGTAAGCTACCGCAATACATAAAATTACACATAGGAATAAACCTTATGTTACATGCGCTTTATTGGTCATCGCTTCACCGGATATCATTGACGGTAGAACGTGTATATCCTGACCGTGCGCAGTAGTTATTCCTGTTGTATAAGGAGGTCACATTTTATAAAACATAACCTAAAAATAAAGAGAAATAACTACTGCACAGATTTGGGATATCCGCGTTGTACTCTCACTCAACATAACAGATAATACTTCAAAAGTACCTGTTTTAAATAAAAATACAGCTACCTCCCGATTTAATTTCGCCTTCGGGGTCCTGGGGAATATAATTCCAAGGAAAGAGGGACCCCCACTCATGCCCCACTTCAAGCCAGAGTATGGTTGCTAAAGGTTACGATCGGGCGTCCGATTTAATTCCACGGTCAGCTGTATATCTGAAGTTCGGTTTAGTCCTGTTTCCTGTTTATGCTGACAAACCAGGTCTCTAGTTTGCTAGAAATATTGTTTAAAATTTTGTATATAATACATTGTTTTTCGATAAATATGACGAATACTGAAGAATGATTTTATGTTTCACTTTCCTAAAAAATTGTAAATAATAACCACGTACTTCTACATTTTTGCCCCTACTTTCTGTCACTTATTGTACAAAAAGTATTATTTTTAACCGTTAATATGTAGTTGCCGTTCTCATAATTTTATGCATTTTTATATTATAGGAGGCTCTAAATCGGAAGGTAGCTGTAGCTAAAAGAATTTAATGAACTGTTTTAGCATTTCTCGACAGTCCTGTAATTTTATTGGATGGAATCAGACAAAGTATCCATCAATTAGTAGTCTGAATGCAGTACAGCACAATTATCTAGATCGTGGTACAAGATCCTCCTTGGTAAGAAGTATTGAGTAGAATAGGAGTAAAAATTTCACAGCTTAAACAGAAAAGTTCTTTTGCCTAAGTTGAACACCTGATTTCATTGCAGACTGACGAAGACCACAATGATATATATTTGGACCCTCCGCAAGGAGAGACATGGAGAAATACTGTGATAAACTCAGTGAGTGATGTTGAAGGAAATGGCGATTATGAAGACTTTGTTAGCGCGTCGGACCAAAGTGACGTCGATAGTGATTTAGACTTTTCTGGCGTTGAATGTGATGATTTGAATGCGTACCTCACTGATAGTACCTGCTCTGAATGTGGAGATGGAGAGGAAGACGGAAGCTGGAGCAGTGATGATGATAGCGACCAGTGGTACGATGATAACCTGACGGACGAGGAGGACAATGGCATCGAAGAGGAAGGAGATCTTTTAAGCGACGAGAACATCGACGTAGATTTCTCAAATCTGACACTGGAGGAAAACCGTAAGGAGCGTACAAAATCAACGAAAGAGACATTGGCTTTTTGGGCAAGCTCGTTCGGAATACCGCACACAGCTCTGAATTTCTTATTGCTCGTTTTTCGCAGGAATACGGATCTCCTCTTATCAAAAGATAGCTGCACAGTCTTAAAGACTCCACGAAAAATCGTTGTGCACCCTGTGGGCGAAGGGGAATATTGTCATCTTGGCCTCAAGGACGCGGTTGAATCCATGCTGAAGAAGTATCGTCGGTAGGGCATAGAGAAGAAAGAACTACACATTACGGTCGATATAGATGGTCTACCAATCTGAAAACCATAAAAAAATCGTTGTGGCTTATTTTGTGCTTCAAAAAGAATTTGAAGACGGTATACGTTTCCCGGAATATATGCAGGGGAAGTGAAACCATCCGATCCAAACGAATTTCTTAGACCTTTTGTGGACGATACGGTAGAAATGTGCAGAAGTGGACTAATGTTTAAAGGAGAACACGTGCAAATACACTTCCATGCCTTGATATGCAATGCTTCAGCGAAGTCCATGATTTTGAACACAAAGGGACATTCAGGCTACTCTAGTTGCAGTAAATGCACAATTGTTGGAAGTTATTTGTATACAGAGAAAGCAGAAAAGAAGAAAAAGGGCGGACGAATTTGCTTCCCCAGTGGGAAGAAGCACAAGAAGCGAATGGACCAAAAGTTCAAAGAGCACAAATATATAGGAAGTTACCAACTTGGTAGAAGTGAGCTCATGAGAATTCCTGGTATCGGAGGAGTGTCATCTGTACCTATAGACTACATGCACCTGGTTTTGTTGGGTATTGTGAAAAAGTTGATTCACTGTGGTTGCATGGTTCTCCTTCTGCTTATAAATTAAGTTCTCTTGCAATCGAAGAGATCAACGCGAGACTGAATGAATTGGTTGAAAGTATGCCATCCGATTTTCAATGGCGTCTACGATCAATCAGTGACTTCGAACATTGGAAGGCAACTGAATTCAGAACTTTTTTGCTTTACACTGGACCAGTTGTACTAAAGGGTATAGTGAGTGACGAAGTCTACGAAAACTTCATGCTTCTCCATTCGGGCATATCTACGCTTGTCAATCCTGTCCATGGTCTGGTAAAAGAAAACGTTGACTATGCCGAATTGTATTTAGAGCTGTTTGTTGAAACATTTGATAATGGTTACCATCCTGCATACACCTCACATAATGTGCACGGCTTGTTGTACTTAGCAGATGATGTGCGAAAGTATGGACCTCTAGACAGCTTTAGTGCATTCAAATCTGAGAATTAGATGACGTACATAAAACGCCAGGTAAGGAAGTTCGAGAAACCATTGCAGCAAATCCAAAAAAGGTATGGAGAGCTAAGAGGAGTGGAGTTACTCAACGTGGGAACCAAACGACGAGCAGCAAGTGTTTTGCAGAAGTGCCATTCGAGTGGTCCGGTGGTGCACGATAGATTGCCAATTGTAGGGCAATATAAACATTTTAAAAACGAGTATTTTTCAATTCGCGTTTCCAACGAAAAAGACAATTGCGTTCGCTTGGATGATAGAAATATCGTGCGCGTAATTAATATTGTATATTGCGGTAGGGAGGGAACACACATCATCGGCCGCAGGTACAACAACAGACGGAGCTTGTACACAGAACTAATGGATTCCACAAATTTAGGAATTTGTACCATTGATGAAGATGCACAACAGCTCGAATCGTGGAATGTATGTAAAATTAGAAATAAGGTGTGGAGAATGAAAGTGGACAACAAACTCATTGCCTTTCCCCTATCTTCGTGAGAAAAGTGATTACAGTGAACTTAGTGCAAAACTATTAACAATGTAAATAAAATAAGAAGTAAGGTATCCATCTACAATAAAGTGAAGATACTGTTATGAAGTGAAGTGACACATACAATAACAAGATGACAAACTTTAGAGAGCAGGTTAAAGTTGTAAGTGCATTCTACGTGTAAATTGTCCCAGGGCGAAGCCTCACACGAAACGAAGTAGATATTAACGGAGTAACGTATTATGAGATAGCTTCAACATGTTGTTAACCCGTTAAATCTACATTACTCCGTGCAGCTACTGGGCGGGTCGCAGTTGGCGGATAGCGAACGCCCTGTATTTAACTTGTCGTTGGACACTTCGAGAAGGGTAAATGCAGGGTAACTGCGAATAAAGATCAGTCCGATAATTTTTGTACTGATCTGAATAAGCAGTCCCGGACCGAGGTACTACATCCCGTGTAGAAAATCATCGGGGAACTATTCGGGGCCAGGATAGACCGTCCCACAGTGGTTTAAGTAAGGAATTTACTGTTCAAAAAAGTCTACAGTCTTTAGTTTTCAGCCGCTTTACAATTTCTTTCAAATTAAAGATAATTAAATTCCTAAGAGATCCCTTGAACGCGATTTTTGAATGTAGCTTTGTTTATATTTATTTATTCAACGCAAAGTGTGGCGTGTGTGACTTTTGTTTGTTTTTAATCCAATTTAAAGTAATATAAAAAATCAAAAAACAATACTTTATAAGTTTGTTATTGTTATACAAGAATTTTATAAACAAATGCGTAGCTTGAGCAATTTTTGAGAGTTTCAGTTACCTTTTTTTAAACGAACTTCTTTAGTCTTAGTGATACTGTTGTAAACTAAATTGCTATGTCATGACAAATGTAATTGTTATATACAAGTTTTATAAACAAATTACCAGTTTGATCAATTTTTGAGAGTTGGACGTACTTTTTTTTAAAAACGTACTTTGTTTTACTATTCAGTCATGTTTTGATAAACTATATTGTCCTTCAATGACAATTTTGTAATTATTATAAAGAAATTGTATAAACAAATGCCCAGTTTGAGAAATGTTTGAGAGTTTGAGGTACTTTTTCTGAAAAACGTGCTTTGTTTGACTTGCTAGTGATACTTTCGTAAACTATGTAGCCATTGTATGACAAATGTGAGCAAGACTAACAAAGTCGATATTGAGCCCTCAGACGATTTTTTGTCACTAAATTACAGGGTTTAGGTAGATATAAAGTGGCATATGATTTTTTCTCTAAGAATTCTACGTGATAAATGGTCTATTAAATGTCAAAAAAAGAGTTTTTTTGAAAAGGACCCTAACGATTTTTTTAAAATTTTAGGCCATTGTTTACGAAAATACAGTTCTTAATATCAAATTATCAATTCATAGAAAACTACTAATTCATGCTGAGCGAACGTTTATTTAATGATGACACCCCAATACCAATCACTTGGAATGTTTTAAGTCTTATGAATGCAACAATATCTTGAATTTTACCATTTTTTACAACTTTTTGTATACATAAAATAGATAATAAATTTTTTTCTGGAAATTGGCCCCAAAAGATCTCTTAAGAATTTACTCAGCTTTAATATGCAAGAAAAATTTTGAAATCGGTTTTCATTCTTCCCCCCCCCCCCCTCCGGAAAAAATGTCTAAAATAGACTCTTAAAACCTGCGAGAATAGGATTAAAAATCTGATAATAGTAATCGTTTTTTGACTAAATGTAACCTTTAAATGGAGACGAAAAACACAAAAAAAAGTTATATATTCCATTGAGTTATGACATAAAATATGTACACACGTTCCCATGAAGAAGTAAACGAAACATTTATCTGCTTTTGTCATATATTTATTCGTATTGTCTCGAATACATAATTATTCGAAATAATCTCTTGTCCGAAACTTTCGTTAGGGATCCTTCAACGTACAGTTTTAGCGACCCTAAAATGTTAATTAAATTATTTGTAATACGAAAGCTTCCAATGATAGGAATAAACTTGTAATGTGTCAAATTTCAATGTTTCATCAATTTATGTGACACGCGCATGTTTTAAAAATGAGTTGATTAATTATTAGTCGGTTAATTAGTCCGGATATTCAGTACAAGTGATATGGGAAACGTTTCAGTTTCAATACGAGTATAGTACGACTCAAAGGGTTATCTGTCAACCCAACATTAGCAAAAGTCACTCATCATTAGGCAAACGTTCCTTACTCTCGTTTGTTGAATGTTGTGTTTTGACGAGTTGGTAAGCGTACACGGACACGT
>JAUMHM010028621.1:0-16274 GCA_032362435.1 Melikaiella ostensackeni
CCTGGAGCTTTGTGACGGTAACCTGTGTGACTGTTATCACTTGAAAAATTTTATAGTTATTTCACATGGACAAACTTTGGAATTGTTTTGTTAAAAACGATATGGGGTTGTTTTTTGGGGTTGTTGAATATTATTGTGGGATTGAAAATATAACCTGGAGTTTTATAAAGATGATCTGTGTGATTATTTTCAAATTAAAAATTTTGTGGATGTTTTACATGAAAATACTTCAAGGTATTTTTGTTAGAAGTGATATGAGGTTTCTTGGGGGGTTTATTATCCCCTAACCCATCGACATTTCTCTAGTTTTAACGACGTGGCGTCTCGACTACAAAATACACGAAAACCACACGCGTTTACTTGGAAGGATGGAATACATGTGTAAACAAATAGCGGTTTTCCAATTGCTAACAACAATTTCGACTTCACAATATTTTCACGGACTCCACGTACTATCCAATTCTAAGGTACTGGATATTTTGTTGGTGGAAACTTTTATTTTTATTCTTCATACAAATCACTCTGCATTTGTATTCATTTTTCCAATTTTTCTGCTAGATAATAGAAACAAGTGGATACTGATGGAAAGAAGTTTTGTTTTTTAGGGGGTTGTGAAATGCGGAATCGTACAAACGTATTTTTTGTGTGTCGAAAGATGGTGCTCTCTCGCCTCTGCAATTCATCTTTTTATAATTTCCGTTTTTAAAAAAATATTTTTAAACAAATTCAATTTTTCTTATTTGTTATAACAATCTCATATTAACAACAGTTAACGCCACACATGCTCACACGTACAAACATGCTCACACGTGCATACATGCTCACATCTACAGACATGCTTACCCGTACATACATGTTCACCCGTACATACATGTTCACCCGTACATACATGTTCACCCGTACATACATGTTCACCCGTACATACATGTTCACACGTACATACATGCTCACACGTGCATACATGCTCACACCTACAGACATGCTCACCCGTACATACATGTTCACTAGTACATACATGTTCACGCGTACATACATGCTCACACGTACATACATGCTCACACGTACATACATGCTCACACGTACATACATACTCACACGTCCATACATGCTCACTCGTACATACAACTTGTACCCTCTGTTGTGCCCAAAATAAGCATCGGACCCAAAATATTCTCAGGACTGTTTTGCTTTTTTTTATTTGTACAACCCTCTCTTAAAGTTAACTACAATTCTCATGGGACACCCCGTATATGAAATACTTTTCAAAAACATGTTCTACGAATTCTTCAAGTATTCATAAAAAAATAACTGATCAAGATAATTCTAAATGAGGTTGTTTTCCCTTGAGGAAAAATGAGGTACTCTAAATTCATGAACGATAACATTTTTGACCCTCAACACTATGTACTTTAGAAACATATTTTTCAAATATTTTTCAATGAATCTCTCCTTAGAAGACCTTTTTATTCTAACAAATATATCATTCAAGAAAATACTAAGGAAACAAATATCCGGGGGTGGCCCCTTATATTCATTTCCTAAATCGCAAGCAAATTATGATATTTTTTAAATCCTGAATATTTAATATTCTAACATCGAAACTTCAATCCAAGCAAACATAAAATTAGAGAAATTAGTTATTTATTCCATAAATTTCAAATTCCATTCTAATTGAACTCTCTCAATTGGGTGATAAATGATTCTTCTAATTTTATGAAGTTGGATTATTTTCTTGGATCAAATTAAAACCACTCTCCTTGCCTTTTAAAAAAATGAAGAAAGAAATAGAGAGTTCCATCAATCACATTTTTATAAACTCTTATCAAATATTTTACATGGGAGTGAATAAAACTACTTAAGTCAATCTATTAAAATCAATTTTCTTCTTGAGATAAAGCATGAAAAATAACTAAATTAGCTCAAATTAAAAAATAAATAAATAAAATAAAATTTAAGAATATTGTCCATGTAAATTGTGTGACTCTTTCCTAACATTAAATTAATATAAATTTCTCTAATCAATCTAGTTATGATATCGTCCACTCATGGTGCCAAGACTCTTGTTCAATCTCTTGAACCATTGCCAGGATGTTCAGTTTTCAATATTGCAATTGAATAAGAAACTGCAGCCTAAGGAGAACCTAAAAAGCGTTATGATATGGATATCCAAACGAATAGTGGATATCTACGAATAATGGAAAGAAAATCAGGGAGACCCTTAATTCTTCAACCTTCTCCATGAGCTTATCTGTCCTTCAAGACCATTATGCGATCAAAATGCACGTTGTCAGCAACAATCTAATACCAGAGGCTTTTTGACGCTCGCACACCTATATGTGTAAAGTGGTCAACGCACCGCAGCACAGAGGGTTCGAATCATAATCAACGCCACTAATTCCTGCTGACACTGCACTGAGAGCCCAACAGGAAGTCACCGCCGGAATGACAACAATGAACATTTCCGCATTAGCAGATAAAGAAACATCTAATATCAAAGTAATCGTTGTGTGAGTAGTGCACCTACTCCCTAACTGGGTCTCAGCCGTGAACTATATTTATTCTGCAAAACAAATGTGTTTTCAAAATTTCTCTTAAAGGAAAACCTTACTTATCAAAATTCCTACAGATAAATTTTGTTTGTAAAATCTCTTAATATAAATATTGTATTCTTCATAAAACCATGAGGTAAAACTTTCTTCAACAAAGTATCTGAACGTAGTTTAAAATTACTCAAGATCTATTGGCCTTGATTCAAAATATTACATGTGTACATAGCATACAAGGCCGGCTTACATTAAAATTGAAAATGAAACATTACATGAGCGCTAGCTAAAATTGGTTCACTGAAATAGCGTTATCAGCCTCGTATGATATTCAAGCTTATAAACCAGTCATTGAAGCAAAGCTCAAAAAATACTAAGACAAAGAAGAAATCTTACCCATTAATTGACTTGTGGAATCTGAAATGACATCACAACTATACTTTGCTTAATGAATGAAGTTGTAATACTGCTAAACTAAAGAATAATTAAGGATAAAAAATTGAACTGTCTAGACTGTTCATGTAATAATTCTAAATATTATAACACGAATAAACTTATGAAGTGAACCATTGTAAAATTCGAATCTCCAAATTTGATGACTCACAACTGTAATTCGAAATATGAGACGTTAAGTCTTTAACATACCAAAAAAAAAAAACATATTTTCGTATGTAAGTTCTCTGATAAATAATACACAATATTTAGACTGTCACGAAATGAGATACACCAAAAATATGTCACCGAAAAACGAAAAAAAAATTCGACTCTTTAGAATCAAAAACATTATAATATCCGTGGAATTCATATGCGTTTATCAATGGACGATGACTACAGATCCATTGGTGGTTGTTACATACGATGCCTTAATATATGTAAATAATTATTTAAAGAAAAATGTTAAGGCCTCGCATGTCATAATAATGGGAGCTTTAAAAACTAAGGAATCAAATTATGTAAGTTGAACACACGAAGTTAGCCGTCGTGAATTCGCTGACTTTTTTTTTTTTTTTTTTGAAATTTTATAATCAAGTCGCACACTGCCCAGGTGATCCATATTTCTTGAGATTCCTAAAAAATAAAATCTTACCACATTCAGATTTTGTTGCAACATGAGGATGAATTCCTCCGCCTAAAAGAGGCAATATTGGAAAATGCCATTGAACTTATCACGGTGAAAATTGCTTAATTCACGTTGCAGTAATATCAGTGATTGCTATTATGAAAATAGAGCAATGAGACACATTACGTAACGCAATGTCGCTTCTCAGATGCTCTGACCTGAAAATATGGTCAAAATATCTCGTCAGCAATTTCCACAAGGCAACACCTGTGTTGAATACGAAAGAAGATCAATAATTTCGTAACTCTAAAACAAAAGATTCAAGAAATTGCTGTCTTGAATCACAAATAAGAGTAATCTTGTGTTCTCATTTGGCAAATCATCTCCTGGAATGATCAGCAGTTTTTTAATTGTATTCTTGTGTAATCTTAAACTAAAGAAATAGAAACAACACGCGATCTTTGTAATAATTTTTACCATAAATATGCATAAGCTTCTTTAAAAAACTTCAAATTAAAAAATCTACTTCTTTCTTTGGTAGAGTTCTTTTAAAAGATATTTAAAAAAAAAAAACGTTTTGAAAATAGGAATCACGTTTATCAGGAATTGAAGACTGTTTCTATTAAAAGAATATTATATTGATTCACACAATCCAGGATTTTATTAATTCTCTAATTCTTACAGATATACATATTTACACCTCTAATTCAACTGAATAAGGTGGAGAATTCACAAGCCTAATGAATGACACTGGTTTGTATTCTTTTACTGATACCGCTTATTCGGATTTCCTCTACTCCAATAACATATATAATAGACAGAGGCTTTCCTTTTTTAATAGTTTCCTTATGAAACTCAATCCCATGCTTTATTGAGTCAAATCCAGTTTTTATGATATACTCAACTCTGGATTAAAGTCACCTGGGCTTAAGTCCTTCCTAGAATGTCTGCCGGCTCGCATTCGTGGATGGGGTCAGATAAGGGTTCCAAGACGCCAAGAGGAAGGATTGCCGCCGCCTTCCATTCGTGGATACGAGGTTCGAGAATCCGAGATAGAGGCGCGCGAGCTCAGTGAAGTTACGCAGTTCCGTCTGGCTGTTTACATCATAGAAATTCTTGGAACTGAGTCACGGCAATGGAGACCATACCCGATACTGGACATAAATCCAGAGTTGAGTGTAATATTCATAATGATCCTAATAAATTATCAATGTAAATAATCATATTGAGGTTATGCTTACACCGGATATATGTATATTTATAAAAATGTTTTAAAGTAATATCGCGCTGTATTATTCACATTCCTATCTAACGAGATAACGAGAAATGCCGATTTCTGGCGCTCCGAGCGTTAGCAGTCATATCCGGTTTCGGTTGAAGGTCAGGTCCGCAGCGAATAAAAATTTTAAGTAGTGATATCGAATTCTGTCTAAAAAAAATTCACTCAACAGATGGCGACGTGCAAACGCGCAGCGAGAGCTAGAATTGAAACAGAGCCTAGAAAAAAGAGGAACGAAAAAGTTTAAGGAGAGCAAGAAACAGAACAAGATTGAATTGGAACCAGCTGGAGCAGTCCACGAACCGAAAGCACATGAGGAAAAGAAACTTTCAATGATTTCGCAAAAAGAGCGAGCAATGTGGGTTGCTTTGCTGAAACATCTTCAACAGCAGGTGTGTGAACTACGATTATTTTTTCTATACTCTATTCATTAAATCTCCAGCTCAATATGCATTTAATGCAATGAAAACGCGGATAAGATAACTATTGCCGGGTCGCTCTTCCGAGTTCAATCGCGTCTGAAGCTACTACTATATCCCACCTACTACTTTAATTTTCACTTAAATACTCCAGTTGTTCAAATATCTATTTTTCTCTTGTTTATCCCGCAAAATAATGTTTCGAAGTAAAATAGTATGCAAATCTGCATCAAGGAAATAACAGCACATCAAACAGAAGTACCACTGAAGACAGGAAAAACAAAATATGGACAGTCATCGCAGCGAAACGCGTGCTGGAAACGCTAAATGTTCAGCATTCATAGCAGAACTTGAAAAAAAAGTCTGGGGAACTTTGGACGAGAAAGTGAGGCATAGAATCACCTGATGCAAGCGATTAGGAGAGATGAATGAGAGAATGCAATTAAAATTTATTAATACAATTTACTTTTATTATTATTTTAATACTGCCATAAATGGGTTAAAATTTACCAAAAAATCTGAAAACGTAGAAATTCTCTGTATTTAATAAAACACACTTATTTTATAATTATGTAATTATTATAATTTCACGCCATAACAGAGAAACGGCCAGTTATTGAACTAAAGTGTTTTGCATTAATAAGTATTTCGTTTCCAATCTTGTCTTTCGTCATTTGTTAGCTAATTCACTCCCGCTTCCGCACGACCGCCCGTGTACTTAGTAATCGCGTAACCGTGCGGCGTGCACCAATTATGTAAAGTATTGGTAATGTGCGGAGACAACTTGGTTTTCTGTTAGTGCGTAGGCTACAAATTTTTCTATTGCCGTAGCGTGGTTTTTTCATTAGCGCAGTGTACTACCACCAGAATAGTAATGACTTTACTTAATAGTGACGTGAAATGTCCTATATTTGGTTCGAGGACGGAATTAACAACAAACTTGTTGACAACTTACGAGAACATCATGAAATTTTTCATTTTAAAGTCATATTGCTCAATGCAAAAGCAATGTAAACATTCAGTGCATGATACTTGTGAAATAGTTGCAGAAAATGTAAAAGAAATATGGCGAAAGGCATCAATATCTATTGTTTTTAGTTAGTTTCACAAACGGGCGGAAAGCCCCTCTGGGGCTCCCCTGGCGCTCAAGCTATAAAGCCTATTGTGCCACATCCTTAACTCTTCGCTTTCAGTAGTTGAGCTCAGAACTCCTAGTGAAGCCTAGTATATCGATCATTGATCGCATTGTAATTTCCTCAGGTTCCATAAAATGGGCCCCAAGGATTTGCTGCCTGAGCCCGGCTAATGCCGAACACTGACATAATACATGCAGAGATGTTTCATCATCCCTGCCGCATTTCCTGTATTCTGTCGTAGGGCTATACCCCATTTTATGCATGTGATAGTTCAGGTGGTTGTGCCCTCTCAGCATCTGAACCACCGTCCTTATGTCTTTCTTTGTTAAACCTAGGATTTTCCGGGCTCTGTCTATCCTGTACGTATAGCCCAGGATGGCTTTCACCTGTCAGCAACCCTGAATTTGTTCGCAGTATTCCCGGTGCTTTGTTCGGATCCAGTTTTTGATAGCCATGCCGATGCAGCAAAACGCTAGCATCAGTACCGATTCCGGTCCTATGTATTCTCTTGCTGTCATAGATTCCTGCTCCTGACCCTCCCTTTCCTCTGGAGCCATCTGTATACCAGATTTCCCCTTGGAGGAGAGGATTACCGTTTGCTTTCCACATATCTCTCTTTGGGATGCAGATGCGGAAAGTTTTGGTGAAGGTGAAGCGTTTTCTTATTTTGTCTTGCCTCATCCCTATAATCGGCAGTGTACTGATATCACTTGGGAGCCTAGTGTGTCTGGCCCCCTGAGTCTATCTGTTCGATCTTGCCAGGCGGTCCATCGCATGACCCGCCTTTGCAGTTATCGCAACTTGTAGGGGCTCTTCACAGAGCATCAATTCTATCGCCGCAGTGGGCGTAGTCATCATTGCTCCCGTCAGACCCAAAAAAACACTAGCGTTTGTAATCGTCGCAGCCTGTCCTGCATCGTTTCAAGTTCCGCCCATGACCACCAGACCACGGCCGCATTTGGAGCCCTGGTTTAAGGACAGCAGAGTAGAGCCATGCAAGCATTTTAGGCCCTAAACCTCATGTCAACCCAAAGGCTCTCCAGCACATCCAAAAAGTCATGACAAACTTCCTGCATTGGGTGTTCAGGTGCTTTGCCTAGTTCAGTTTACTATTTAGCATTACTCCCAGATATTCAACCGAATCTGAAAACGTCAGCCTCCTACCACAAAGTACAGGAGCGTCAACTTTTGGCATTTTGTAATTTCTCGTGAACATAACCAGGCTGGTCTTTTCTGGATTAACCGAGAGCCCTGAGCTATTGCACCAGAGCTCTATGATGCGCAGCGCCGACCTTGCAAGACCCATCAACGTACCCAGATGAGCCCCCCTAACTAGAATTGCAAATTCATCCGCGTATCCTTGGGTATAGTAACCCTCCTTATTTAGCCTGCGAAGGAGGCTGTCCACTACAATGCACTACAGGAGGGGTGACAGGATCCCCGGCGTTATTCCCCTGACTAGGCATTCGCCCCATCTGGTTTCGAGTCTCCTCCGACGTAGCATGCTGCCTATCCAGCTTACAAGCTGGTCTGGCACGCCACACCTTGAAGCCTCTCGACAGATGACTTCTGGAGGAGTATTTTTAAAGGCACCCTCTATATCCAAAAAGACGCCCACAGCATACCCCCTCCATTCCAAATGCTGCTTCAATTTTGCCACAACAGCATGGAGCGCAGTTTCTACCGAATAGCCAGCCTGAAAGGCGTGCTGCCCTCTATATAGCGGAGAGGCTAAAAGCACCTTATCCCTAATATATCTCTCGACCAGCTTCTCTAACGCCTTCAGGATGAAAGGCGTTAGGCTGATCAGCCGGAAATCCTTCGCAGCAGTGTAGCCCTCTCTCCCTCTCACCATCATTGAGCCTTATAAGCCTGAGGTGAGCTTACGGATTTTTTGCCAGGATCTTGTGGAGCCTCGCTGTTTCCGGAATCGTCTTCGATTCCTTGCAGAAGCCCCTCCAATCTTCCTGTTTATACATTCTCATATTGTTCAGTATTCGTACTGGGTCATCTTATAGACGTTCCAGTCCGAAGGCAATTTAGTTTTGTTTGCCCTATTGTACAACGCTCTTGTCTTTTTACGTAGTTTCTCCAGGTAAGTATTTCACCATTCGGCTCCCTTCCTGGGTTTAATTGTGCTTGTAGGGCAATTGTTCTCATATGATGTAGTCAGAGCCCTTCGCAGAAAATCCGCGGCGTGCTCTAACTCATTTATGGTACCATAGCTTGTGAGAAATTCCATAAGCCTGCCTCTGAGTTCTTCTTCATGTGAGGCCCAAAGTGTATTCCTGGGGCTTCTAATCTTTGAAACCATCGGTTTTCCTAGGTTCAACCGAAGTAGGATATATTAGTGGTCCGAGAGAAAGAGAGTCCTCATCAGAGACTCTCCAGCCCACTACCCTGCTCCCAAGTCCATCCGAGCATAGAGTTAAATCAAGAACCTCACTCCTGTTTTTATTTTGGAATGTGGAGGTATCACCCCGACTCAAAATCTCCAGCTCAGTGCCCGCCAGGTATTCAATTAAGTCCCTCCCTCTGTCGTTGATGTTCGTGCTCCCCCATACCATATGATGTGAGTTTGCATCACAGCCTATTAGCAGAGGAATCCTACACTCCTGGCAGTGCCGAATTAGAGCCTCCACCTCTCTAGGACGCGGGAGTCCCTCGGCATCGCCCGGGAAATAAGCCGAGGCGATGAACACCTCTAGCCTTTCTCCATTTCTGCCCCTGAGTCTCACCTTAATAACGGTGAGGTCCCTGGAGCAGAGCTTGGGTACCAAGATTGCATCCATACTCTTGACGGCTATGCATGCCCTTGGTATTTTTTCGCGCGGCCCCTTATATATGGTGTCATACCCCGACAAGCCACTTATTCTTTCCCTGTATACCCAGGGTTCCTGGATTAGGGCAAGCCCTGTCTGCACCACTGACATGCGCCTGGCTAGAACCGCGGAGGCACCTTCGCTGTGGTGCAAGTTATTTTGCATCATGGGGATTCCCGTCTCAGCCATCGAGAGGTTGATTCGGAGTACCACTGGACGCTTCTGCTCTCCCTACGGATCCCAGATAAGTCACCCGGAAGGTAACTCTACCAGCCCCTAAATAGGGTCGGTTATCTGGTGCCGCAAGGGCTCTAATTGCGGATTCGGGAAGGCCGACAACTGTGATCCAGCCTCTCCCCTTCACCCCGGATCCCTGTCTGTCGGAGTACACCCTCCATGAATCAGCTCGTAGAGTCGGGTTATGGAAGCTTAGGCGCCTGCGGACGATCGACGGATCCTCGGAAGTACCGGGAATCAGTACGGACGCCCTGCGGTACCTTTGCAGACATTCCGTCCCCTTGATCTCCAAGTTCAGTCCCTCCTCGAGCCTAAACATTGGAGTTCTCTCTACTATCCAGTCTCGCGACCAGATATCTGCGGCCTCCACTACTATGGCCCCCGATCTGATGAAGATGTCGTTGAATCTGGGGGCGTGCCCCTCGCGGGGTAATGCGTCAATCTCCTTAAAGATTTCCTCCCTTAGCCTGTCCAAATCCTCGAGAGTTAGACAGGCTTCCAGATAGCCCGACGCAACGACAACTCTCACTAGGACGTTGTTAGCCATCTGCGCTAAGGTAGGTCCCTGTATATCCAGGGCCTTCTGCCGCTTCATCAACCTGTTTGGGGAAGTTTCCTTGGAGAACTTCTTCCTCTTGCCTATAGAATAAGCCTGAGGAATTGCTCCAGATGAAGTTTCTCCAGCCACTGCCTCCTGTGAGGTACCTTGGTTGCCGTTTGAGAGCCGCGCTTTGTGGTCCCTCCTCCTTTGCACACCGCTAAGGTTCTTCTTCCTTACGGAGAGCCTCGATAGCTGCTTTTTGACGGTGTCAATAAAGTTGTCGCCATCGCTGTTAGAACTTCGCACTGCTTGTGATGGACTGCCCCCTGAGGTTCCGTCCACCTTTGGCGGTGGGTTAGAAGAGGAACCCGGGACGGGCCCCTAATTGGTTTTGTTTTCTTGATCTTGAGTTGCACTCATGTTGATCCTACGAATAACTAGGGAAATGAAGAACACCCCCTGCAGAGCCCTGCTTGCAGAGGGCGGGTCTAAATACTATGGGATTCGACCTGGTGTTTGAAAGTCTCCGTTAAGATACTTCCAATGTGACCCTGGTCTGTCCGCCCCCACTGAGGGGGGCACGCCGGCGTGTTTAAGGATTTGTTAACCCTGGTGCCATTCAGCCCTTGACACTGCGATCACATCGTGGCTTCGGAGCATGAGGACTCGCTCCCTCGATATTCCGAGGGGCCTTGCTATTACCCCCTAGAAGGAGCGCTCCTTAGTTTAGGTCCCACAAACTAGAGTCCGTCAGTTCCCTAGAGTAGCTACACCTCGCGGTGTACCCTTTTGGTTCACCTATTCCAGACTATAGTCCGATGAGATTTTTAAGCCCTCCCACCAGCTACAAGGTCCCGCGACTCCTAGGGAGAGAATACCTATTGTAGAATATCGTACAATTTTGGTGTGGATTAAAGCTTATCACAAAAAGTATCGAAGCCTGCTTAAACCTTAAATAATAAATAATAAAGATTCAACAAAGAAAAATAAAAGCAATATTTCAAGGAAACTTGAGCGTAAATTATTTGGAGAAAACGTCAACTTGTCTGCAGCTCACCCCATGTCAAACTTCACTCCGAGATCGAAATCAAGAGAAGCGTCGCTTAGCGTGAACTAAATTCCCAATACAAATTCGAGTCCATTACCTTCTAACACTGTTTCTGTTACTACTACAAACTCACTTTCCACTGTAGCCAGAACTTAAGACCGTTATGGTGTTTCCGATCGAGAGGGAGCAGCAATCGTCTCAGTCACCTTACAAGACATTGGTCTCGTTACAGAAAATGATATATCGAAAGTGGTAGAACGTAGCAAAATTTGTCGAGCTCGTACAAAAGTTAGGTCTACCTTGACTAACACTCCATTTAATT
The DNA here is from genome assembly GCA_032362435.1 of Melikaiella ostensackeni. NCBI lineage: Eukaryota > Metazoa > Arthropoda > Insecta > Hymenoptera > Cynipidae > Melikaiella > Melikaiella ostensackeni. The sequence goes on from JAUMHM010028621.1 coordinate 11,408, forward strand.
TTGAACCATGGCTTAGGATCTTTTTCGATGGCAGAAAAGACAAAACCTTAGTCCATGAAGATAACCGCCGAAGAGTTATTACTGAAGAACATATAACTCTTTCAAAAGAACCAGGATCTGAATATATGGGACACATTTCTGTATAAAATGGTCGTGCTGAAACAACGTGGAAATATTTTTCCATTCCTTACTTCCTAATCGATTGATATGAAACAGATTTCGGCAAACGGAAGTGACGGTACCATAGTAAACACAGGAAGGACTTCAGTGGAATATTTGCCAGCTACATACCAACGAGCTCGCGTTGCGACACCTTTTTCAACACGTAGACAAACCCACAACTAGACCCAAAAGTTTTACTGGACCTACTGGGCAAGTTTTACCTGAATGTGAAAAATTTCCTGCTATACTTTTTCGGGAGATGAAATGTATTTTACCAAATGTCACTAAATGAAGAGGAGTTTTGAGTACGGATCAAATGTGTTTATTAGAAATGTGTCAAGCAATTCATAAGGGATGTTGTGATGAGAACTTGGCAAAACGAAACCCGGGAAATATTTATCATTCTAGATTCTTAACCTATGCGAGCGGAATCCCAAGACTGTTTGTTTGAAGTAAAACACCATCTCAAAACTTATTAATACTGACATTGCCCTTGAAGTCTATGCACCGATGTGGTTAAAAATTAAAATTCAGTTTCTCTGTATTTTCGGGACAAAGCATTTATTCATGACAGTCGACCTCTCACGGTATTTATCCGATAGTTTAAAGTAGATAGTTGATCCTGTGATTCAGCGTAATGGGTTTTTTGGTCATTGTGAAAATGTGTTACTATCCATGTGAGCTGATGAAAAAAGGCATGTAAGAGACTGAAAAGTGATGACTGAACCACTCCTAACAAAGATAATAAGTATTGAAGTGATTTCCGATGCAATAGCTGATCCTGCAAAAATAGACACAGAAGTTTTGGAGAAATTTCGTCATATGCCATATCACAACTAGGCAACCGAGAGATGCATCAAATTAGTCACCGAAGCTTCTACTGTCGGTGGGCCTGAGAGACGTGAAGGTTGTATAAAAACCAAGCTTCATGCTCAACGCATCATGACAGTTTTCAAGACTAAGAAAGACTGTTGCCCGCAGTAATGTATGACTGTACTTTGTATGTATTGTTTGTTCACACTTTTTGTTTTTCTTATAGTAGCATAACGTTTTAAAGCCCTGAAAATATAATAAATAATTCATAATTTTAAACCAGTTTTGTTTCACTGTGCACAGAGAATACCTATGTTTTTGATTTTTTTTAAATTTCGACCCGCCTGTGGCCGCACTAAAATGCAAAATATTAAAAAATTGTACATATGAATTTTAATTGCATTCCTCTTGAGCATCCTGTACGCTTCATGCGGATACAAATTTCTGAAAAGTTAAGTTTCACTCCACCCTAGTGGATATGTATTACTGATTAGTAATTAGTACCACAATCCTAAGGCATATGCTTCCAAACAGAACGTGGAAGGCAAGTCTTTGTGGTCCAGAACAAAAAAATTCAAAATCAGGCCGACTGATCCGCAGTCGGCGGGATTCGCATAGGCGGAAGCCGGATATAGAGGGTATACGAATGTATGGCTGCTATTTTCTCCGAACGAAGGACACGAGAATTTTCTGCAGGCGCTGGAAAACCTGATAGATTGTTTCAGGACAGCAAGAGGGGAGATCCTCATAGCGATGGACTTTAGTTGCAAGGCGCAAGGTTGGTGTTCGAGGAAAACAGAGAATGAGAATAGTTTTGCTACATATGGTCAGGCTGAACTTGGTAATCCTCAATGAAGAAGGAACAACAGCTTGGATGGTGTTAAAAGAGGTTGCTCTCAGTGAACATGAGTACATGGTATTCTTCTTTAGCGGTGTGACAAACTTTTTAAAATCGAAGTCGACTCGAAAGGTCGGTTTTTTGCATCGGGTCAGATTTTTGAGCTAATCCATCATCCCGACTTGACTCGACCCGATAAACCGTTTCATTGACGTCTAAAGCCCGAGAAACAATTTTCAAACTTTACGTGAAGTACTTAGAGAGTATTTGACAACATTTTAATTGAATTATATTTGAGGAATATATAAATGGGGCATTATTTCTGAAGTGACCCCACCTGAAAAAACCAAAGCTCTCCGATTGGACTCAAACCTCGACAAAGTGTAGTCCAATTGGATGGCAGTTGTCGACCAACTTTTTACCGTTAAGGTCCTTTAAGGAAATGCTTAGGTATTTTTCAAGCACAATAAGTTACAGAAAGAAATGGTCAAAAACCAAAGAAAAGTTAAATTTTTTGTTGACCTTCAGTTTCGAAGGTTGTAGACAAAAAAAATTTTATTGATTTTAAAACAGTTCCAGATCGCTGACATGGATGGCAAAGTTTTTTCCATGAGCTGCCATTCAATAGGAGTACACTTTGCCGAAGTTTGAGATCGATCGAAGAACTTAGGTTTTTTAGATGGGTTAACTTCAGAAATAATGTGCCAAATGCAATTTGAGAGAAGAGAAGGCAGTGATTTATGGGGAGGAGTTGAAGTCATTAAGTCAAATTCTCACTGCTCTAAAAAGCTCTATAGCAATTAAAGATGCGCAGTATAGTTTAATGGCACTTATAGCTGCGCAATAGATTTCGACGGAACTTACGGAAGCGCACTAGAGTTCCACTGTACATGAAGCTGCGCAGTAGAGGTCTGCAGCCATTACAGTTGTGCAAGTTTTGAGCTCAAAAGCTTGATTCTTAAAGTACTGTAAATCTACCATTAGATCTCTACTGCTCATCCGTACGGATCTTAGTGTATTAGAACTCTACTGCGCCATCTGAAGTACCATAGAACTCTGCTGCGCAGCCTCAAGTTCTGTGGAACTTGAATCTAGAATTGAACTTTTTTTAACATAGTTAATAGAATGAACTTGAATCGCAACTGTCATCGCTACAGAACTCTACTGTCAGTGAACAAAAATTTGGAAATGAAAATAAAATTCTGAAACAAAATTAAATATTGGGTAATTAACTGAGAGAAATTTGTGCTAATCATTCGTTACGCTTAGTTTCAAGGAGTATCATAGTTATAACGGTCGTTTTTAAATTTTGTACGCAGATGATTTATTCTTTCGAAATACTATTACTTTGAGGAGAGAATGCGCACAATAATTTAGGTAGGTTCCACCCCTTTATTATTAATTTAATCTTAATTTTCAAAAAATTTTCAACGTGTGCAAGCTTGTTTCAGTGAATAAATTATTTAAATATAACCATGACGGTCGAAATGTCAAAACAAATGTTAAAGCCTATAACTTTTTTGGGATTGAACAAAATACAGATTTTCTTGAATGAACGTGATTCTAGTTCAAGTAACTTGAAATGTATACTATGTGTAATAACCTTATCTTGTTTCGCCATAGGCTTTAAGCATAAAAAGCATAAGAAGATGTGGATCGAGATAAGCTGATTTCATTAAAAATCGGACATTTAAACTTCAGTTACTGTTGATCCAGAGTAGTAATGTAGTAAAAACCATGTCTACATTATACAGGTACTTTGCACACTAGTAGATACCTCGAAACAAAAGTTTCTTCTCAATTTACTAAAAGTACTTAAATATCTTTAAGGGTCCTAAAAGTGAAAATTTCTAGTAACATGTCCATATCAGCAATTTCAAAATGTCATGCGATCGGCTGTGAACGAACACAGCCTCTACTCCTGGTTTTCTCGAAGTGCGCCTGCTCAACGACGCACGTCACTTTTCGCTGATCGAAATGCGCGTGCGTAACGACGCACGACACTTATCGCCGATTAAAGTGCGCCTGCGCAACGACTCAGAGACTTTTCAGAGAATATTTGTGCGTTGTTGCGCATGCGCAAAGAATTTGGTTTACAATTGAGCTAAAAAAATGTCATTTCCAACATGCTTTGCAAGCATCGAAAATCGACTTTTCTACGCAGGTTTGGTAAGAAATCATTTAAGCGTGTACTGTAATTCATTCATCATCTTTATACAATGTTTTCCTATACATAATTGATACAGAATAATTTTACATGCGTGCGAAATATACGTGATATAGTGAAATCATTAACAAGTGAATAAAAATATACTATGAGTATACTATTCTATATCCAGGAAAATGACACTTGCTCCCAGCAGAACCGCGGTAAGTCACACCCATGGCCACACCTTACAACCGTGAGATGAGTGAACACATGGTACGGTGGAATCATGGTGAAGGGCTGCGGCAAATCACACCTATCGCCACGTTTCACGGCCGTGAGAATTGCCACAGGGTATGATCCTGTTACGATGGTTTGCCGGCGAAATCCTCATGTGTCTTGAGGACACGGAGCGACTCAAAAATGACAGCTCTCTGCATCCATCTCTCAAGTGCCTCGGCATGTTTCTGGCACGCGGTTATGGTTTCGAGATTACTAACCGGTGACGGCTCCCTTATAAGGTCTTGATACCTCTCCTCCTTTCTTTCTACTCGACTGCGAGGTTGATGTCAGCCAGAGCTTTGAATTGGATCACGAACATATTCCGTTTCTTGAAGTCAAGGAGTACGATCTCAAGCCTCGAGTGTTAAATAGTGACTATTAGGGAGAATTTGTAGTTCCAGTAAATGCGGTACTTCTCGTTCTCGACAATTGACTGTATCTCCCTTGCAGCGCTCGGTAGGGTAAAGTCGCAGTCTCTGGGAGCGTTCGGCAGAGCAGGGTCGCGGTTAGCACCATAAGAGCGACAAAGATGATAATAAAGCACTCTTCGGGCCGCATTATGCCTGTGAAGATACGTCGTTCCCGCGTGAGTGGGGCACCCGGATAGTATGTGCCATAGGTGCTCA
>JAUMHM010028639.1:0-16272 GCA_032362435.1 Melikaiella ostensackeni
AATTCCCAGTAGAATATATATTTTGCATATTGAATATTGAATATATACTTTTTGTTAATCTATGAGTCAAATGCGATAATATGTTTCAAATAATTCCGCATTTAAGTATCTTGTTTATAATTCGTCAGAAAATTAGAATCAATCATACTTTTTAAAGTTAATTGATTTTAAGGAACTCTTATGGGTCCCCAAAGCATACACCATAAGTGACAAATTTAAATTTTACGTAATATTGAGGTGTATTAACGCTTTTTGAATTTTTTTTCCAATAATCATCATCAATCGTTAATTTCAAAATATCCAGTAATTTTTAAACTAATTTTTAATTATTTAAACAATTTTAATCTGTTTGAAAGTTTGATTTTTCCAGAAAATTCGAGGAAAAAAAACAGGAGAAACATTTTATTTCGCCAAATTGTCGACAGACTTAAATAAATATTTTTAGGTATTAATTCATTTCCTAAGAATACTCTCGAATGTTTAAACAATTTAGGTTCCTTATTTCATTCTCAGAATACACTTTCTTTTTCCTAGGGATAAAAATCATTTTTTGACGAATTCTAAAATAAGGGCCACCCTAAAATACATTAAAGTGGGTCGAAAATAACCTTTTTTTCGAGTGGTGGATTCCAATAGTGGGTAAAAGTTGTATTTGCCCGACAGTAGTAAGCCCTCCAAATCTTAATTCGATCGGATATTATCTTCTGTGTATGGATTTGAAAATTCAAATTTTGGGACATTAAAAAAAATTTCGATTGGCCAAAAAATTGTGTTGATCTTTTTGTAGGTAAAGTTCTTGCTAATGAATAATAATATTAAATTAGGAATTGAAAAAGGAACATTTTTGCTCAAGTTAGAACTTTCATAAAATGGGCAAATAATCTGAGTTTTTTGGATTGTGTTGAGTGCACATTATTTTGTAAAAAATTAAACATTTGTTTGAAATTTCTTCACCATGAATCGGAGAAACATGCCATTCGTTTGCTATCACAGAAAAAAAAATTTCCTGGTGTGCAAGATCGAAAAATTTCCAAAATTTGAATTTTCGAATCATGCACAGAACACAGATATTATCCGATCGAACTAAAATTTGGTAGGGTTACTACTGTTTTGCAATCACAACTTTTACCCAATATTAAAATCCGCTACTCGAAAGAAAGGATTTTTCGATATGTTGTGGGCAAAGCCCGCAGTGCGGGCAAACCTCGGATGGACCGCTCGTTCCGCTGATTGCCCGAGTGGTGTCGGGCAATGTACGAAACACTTCTTTACTTCAAGAGGACGGGTGTGACAGAACTTCCCTCTTCCTCTTTTCCAGCTCGAAAATATATAAAATATCTAATAAATATAATGAATATATAATATATTAATATAAAATAGAGTATATAATAAAGTATAAATAAATAAAATATAAATATAATAAAATATAAATAAATATACAATAAATATATATATAAATATAATTTTCGAGCTGGAAAAGAGGAAGGGGGAAGTTCTCTCACACCCGTCCCCTTGAAGTGAAGAAGTGTTTCGTACATTGTCCGACACCGCTCGGGTAATCTGCGGAATGACTGGTCCATCCTATAGGCTTTCCCGCATTACGGGCTTTGCCCACAACGGATATACATTCAGGCGGAGCGCAAAAAAAATTTTTTTTTTTCAAATTCGGAGGTGGTACAAAAGTTGTAATTTGTTACCCTGATTTTCCACGAAAAGTTACAGATAAAAAGAAATATATCTTATTTTGTAGGTTGATTTAGAACCAATCTATTCAGATTATACCATTTTTCAAAATAGAAAAAGGTAATAATCCAAAACAGTAACACATTTCTAAAAATTGTCAACTTCTTCAAATTTGTATACTATATTTAAATAAAAATGAATATTATTTGGTTTATTGAGTTAATCATTACAACAATACCTCAATTAAAAGATATCTTAATAGTATTCATAGGCAACCCTGCAGATTGGAACAAATTTTCAAAATTTCTTGAGGCCATGTGAGCGTAACCTCAAAAATTTGTTTTCACATTTTTTTTAAAACCAACTTACGTTTACACGAAACGCAATAGAGAGTTGAAAATTTCGGAAATTAAATAACAAGCCCTGAGGAAAGTTTGTCTGGTTCTGAATTTTTATAATTATAAAAAAAGTTTTTTGCCAAAAAAAACTTTTTTTTGCTTTCTTTATATTTAATTATAAAAATTCAGGACCAGACCTTATCAGTTCATGGTCTGTTCACAGCAGACCAGTTCCTTAGTGGTTTTTATTAAATTCCGCAAAATTTTCAACTCGATATCGCGTTTCGTGTGAACGTAAGTTTGTTTAAAAAAAATGCGAAAACAATATTTGAGGTTACGCTCACATGGCCTCAAAGATTGAAATGAAAATTTTTATGTATTAAAAAAGAACACCCAAAAAGTTTACAAATCAAAAATAGACTTCGAAAGTATCTACTTTTACTCCTCATTAGAAACAAATGTACAATAAATGTACAAAGTTTGCTATGCACATATACACAGGTTTTTTGTGTTTTCTATTTCAGAACAAACAAATTTTTATAAAAAAGTAGATTTCATTTCGATCTTAAAGATTTTTGGTGCTAATAAGGAAATAAAAAAATTGACCAAAAAACATTTAATCCTATTTTATTTACTTTTATTTTCAGGTAATGTTTTAATTTAATTAATATAGGTTTCATTACTATAACTGTAGTTTTCCAATAAATCACCCCTGATGAGGAAGTCTAAATTGGCTTTGAAACATGTTGGTCCTCCAAAAGCTAAAGAGGAATACACAAATTCTTATACATCGTAAATTGTCAATAAATTAAAAAAAAATATATAAAATCATGATTTTTGACTATTAGGTGTTACTTATATAAGTGATTTATATGTTATAAAATAGTTGACGTTTAAACCCGAAAAGGTGAATTTTCAACAAAAAAGATCATTATTAACCAACAACGATGAAATTTCAACAAAATAGTTGGAGTTCCACAAAAAAACCGAACAGTTGCTTTCACAACAAAATACTTGAACTTTCAAGCAAAATAGAAGAATTTTTTAGAAGACTGATGACTTCTCAATAATGAAAGATGTATTTTTAACCAAAAAATGATGATTTTTTTTTAGAAATAGTTGACTTTAAAATCTGAAAAGATAAATTTCAACAAGAAAGGATCATTTTCAACCAAGAGAAGTGAATTTTTAATGAAATAGTTGAACTTACAAAAAAAATATATTTTTAACCAAGATAGATGATTCTTTGACGAAAGAAAATAAGTCTTATATTATAAGAGATGACTTTTCAAACCAAAAATATGAATTTTTTTACAAGAAAGTTGAATTTTCGACCTTAAAAATTTGAATTTTCAACAAAAAAGTTATTTTCAATCAATAAAGGTGAATTTTTAACTAAAAAATATGATTTTTCTACCATAAAACAGAAATTTTCAACCTAATAGTTCAAATTACAACCAAATAGTTGAATTTTCAAGCCAAGAAGGTCAATCTTACAGAAGAGAGTTGACTTTTAAACCCGTAAAGATGAATTTTCAATCTGAAATGCTGGATTTTTAACCCAGAAAGATGAATTTCAACTTAAGTGATGAAACTTCACAAAAAAATAAAGAATTTTCAACAAAGTAGTTCCACTTTCAACCAAGTATTTTAGTTTTCAATAAAAATGTAAAAGTTAATATTTCAACCAAAAAAGATGAGTTTTCAACAAAATAGTTAATTTTTAGACAAACAGTTGAAGTTTTTACCAAAAAATGAATTATTAAGAAAGTAGTTCCACTTTCCACCAAGTACATAATTGAATTCTTAACGAAAAATGTAAAAGTTGATATTTCAACCAAGAAGACGAATTTTCAACAAAATAGTTCATTTGGGGAATTTTCAAACCAAAAAGACGAACTCTCAACACAACAGTTGGATTTTCAATTAAGAAAGATTTTTTGGTGAAGAAATAAAAAAAATTCAACCAAATTGTAGAATTTTCAAGCCAAAAATATGAATTTTGAACAAAAAAAGTAATTTCCAATCAAATAGTTGGATCTTCAATAAACGAAGATTAATTTTCAACAGCTGAAAATAGAATGAAGTTCAAAATTCAACTGTTGAATATTTAATTCTGAATTTTCTTCGATTTTCAACGATTGGAATTTCAACTGTTTAAAATTCAATTTTTAATTTTCTTTGAATTTTCAACAGTTGAAAATTCAAGAAAAAAGCGAATTTTATATTAAAAACAAGTGTTAAAAATGTTATATTTACATCATTTTACATGAAAATTTAATAAATAAATATCTCCAAACATAAAAAAATCTTATTTGTAAAAAGTCGATTTTTTCGAAAACGGGTGGCTGTTTATTTTATCGAATTTTTAACAGTTGACAATTAATTTTTTTGGTTAAAGATTAATCATTTTTATTGAATTTCGTCTTTCTGATTTGCAAATTCATCTTCTTTGGTTAATTATCTTATTTGATTGAGAATTTAATTATTTTCTTGAAAATTTAATAATTTTGTTACAAATTCACCCTTTTTGCTTAAAAATTCAACTGTTTTGTTGGAAATTCGTCTTTTTGAGTTTAAAATTCAACTATTTTGGTAGAAAATTGAAATATTTGGTTGGAAATTAATTTTTTGGTGAAAACTCATATTTTCGGGTTGAAAATTCAACTGCCTTGTACAAAATTCGTCTTTTTGGCTTGAAACTTTAACAATTTGGTTGAAATTGTTTTTCTTTCTTGACTGAAAAATCTTTATGTTTAAAAATTCAACTCTCTTGTTAAATTTCGTCTTTCTGATTTGAAACTTCATTTCTTTTGGTAGAAATTTCTTCAAATAATCTTTTTTGGTTGTAAATTCAACTTTTTTGGTTGAAAGTTGAATTACTGGTGGTTGCGAATTCATTTATTTTGTTGAAAATTCGTGTTTTCCGGTAAAAATTAATCCTCTTGGTTGAAAGTTGAACTCCTTTGTTAAAAATTCATTTTTTTTTTGTTTAAAGATTCATCGTTTTAGTTGAAAATTCGTCTTTTCTGGTATAAAATTAATCTTTTTTGTTGAAAATTCATCTTTTTGGCTTGAGACTTCAACAATTTGGTTGAAATTGTTTTTCTGTCTTGATTGAAAAATCTTTCTTAGTTGAAAATTAATCTGTTGTGGTTGATGATTCCACTATTTTGTTGAAAACTCGTCCGTTTTACAATTCAACTAGTTTTGATTTTAATTAACCAACTTTTTGGTTAAAAGTTGAACTACTTTGTTAAAGGATCATTTTTTTGCTTGAAAATTGATCTTTTTTAGTTGAAAATTGAACTATTTGTTTGCAAATTCATTTATTTTGTTGAAAATTCGTCTTTATTAGTAGACAATTAATCTGTTTGGTTAAAAGTTGAACTCCTTTGTTAAACATTCTTTTTTTTTGTTTGAAGATTCATCGTTTCAGATGAAAATTCGTCTTTTCTGGTAATAAATTAATCATCTTCGTTGAAAATTCATTTTTTTGGTTGAGAATTCAAGTATTTTGGTAGAAAATTGAACTATTTTGTTGGAAATCAACTTTTTTGATGGAAGCTCATATTTTTGTATTGAAAATTCAACTGATTTTCATAAATTTCGTCTTTTTGGCTTGAGACTTCAACAATTGGGTTGAAATTGTTTTTCTTTCTTGATTGAAAAATATTTCTTTGTTGAAAATTCAACTGTTTGGTAAAATATTAGTCTGGTTTGGTTGAGAATTCAACTACTTTGTTAAAAATAATTTTTTTTTGCTTGAAAATTGATCTTTTTTGTTGAAAATTGAACTATTTAGTTGTAAACTTGTGTATTTTTTTTTAATTCGTCTTTTAGGTAGAAAATTATTCTTCTTGGTTAAAAATTCATCTTTTTGGTTGAAAATTCAATTACTTGGTTGAAAGTTGAACTCCTTCTTAAAAATGCAATTTTTTTTTATTTGAAGATTCATCTCTTTGGTTGAAAATTAAACCTTTTTAGTTGAAAATGTGACTGTTTAGATAAAAATTCGTCTTTTCTCGTAGAGGAAGATTATACTTACATAATTTTACATAAGAATTTAATAAACAAACAATTCAATCCATAAAAAAAGGAATTTGAAAAAGTCGATTTTTTCGTCAACGATAGGAAGTCCGAACAAAAAATCGTGATTTATTAAAAAAGTGACACTGAATTCTATCTTACAACTAATAATTATTTCCCGCTCTGAAATTCAAAGTCATTGAGGAAAATGTGATCATTTTTTGAAATCGTTTTACGCCACTGATTTAGTAGGGCGATTCGGTTGCAGTCAGACGCAATTGGTTGGTTTGCGCATGGCACACAAGTTGCCGGTTGCACACGACCTCGGTCGTATGAACAGGTTCAGGATCTCCGGTGGTGGGGACATGGGAGCGATGACTCGCGTTTTCAAGACGATTGGTGTTTCTCTAAGTGGCCACGAACACGGGCGTTGTGATCGGAGGGTGAGAGATTGATGGAGGCTGTGAGTCGGCAGAGGAAAGGGGTTACATACCCTCCGATCGTCGCGCTCAAATCTCCATGCTCGGTGGTCACTTAGAGAAACAGCGTTTGCTTTAAAACGCGAGTCACCCCCTCCACAGGAGATCCTGAACCAGCTTATACGACCGTGCACACGACGAGAGTCGTTTGAATTAGTTGCAGTGGGGGGAGATCAATAAATTCTGCGCAGTCGCGGAATTCAGAAAAGAACCTCTCCGAAAGTTGAAGTGCGCACAAGTTCTTTCTCTGCAAGTACCACAAGAAAATATCTCAAGATGCCTTCTCCTTGCGGTGACGACAAATGCAAAGGTGAGTTGATTTATACATTTATTTATTAAATAAATTTATTATTTCTCATCAGAAAATTTGTATTGCCAAACTAATCAGTCAAGTTTTTGAACTGCTGAAAATAATTCTGGAATTGAAAATATTGAATATCTCGAAAATATGTCTAAAACAAATTAATGTTTTGTGAACTAAATTGAAATATGTTAAAGATGAATTGCATAAAAAGTATAACATTTTTCTGATTTTGTAAATTTTCATCAGTTTCTTTTTTACATTTTATTACTCTTGTAGTAATATTTATTATTTACTAGAAATTATGAAAATAAAGTTATGTGCATTTCATCTAAAGTTTCGTTGATCATGTTTTCTTTTGTTTTACCTTGGAGAATCAAAACTCAAATGTTTTTGAATTTAGCGCCCCGAGTGATTGGATTCAGAAACTGATTTATGTGACGAAATATTTCAGGAATTCAGAGTATATTTTAAATTTTAATATGTCCTTATTTGTGAACTACATTTATTATTTAATATTTTTGTATTTTAATCTGAACTATCCTAGAATCAGTAATTATTAAATTTACTTTAATCGGATTTCCTTCTTTATTTGTACTCGATTACAGTTTAATTTAATTCGTTTAATTATGAATGATGAATTACATAAAAAATATAAAAAAATTCTGATTTTGTAAATTTTCATCAGCTTCTTCTTTTCATTTCATTATTCTTGTAGTAATATTTGTTATTTACTTGAATTTATAAAAATTTTAATTTGAAAAAAAATTTATCTGATCTATTATATTATATTTATATCTTTATATTTTTTCATATCTTATATCTTATTATATTACATTATATTTATATATATATATATTTTTTATATATTTCAGAATCAGTGATTATTAAATTAACATTAAACGATTTTCCTAATTTTTTGTACTCAGCTACAATTTAATTGTCTGAAATTCTAAAATAATTTAAATCAAATCGAATTTATTTATTATATACTAGAATTTTAGTTCTCAAATTATCAATCTTAAAAGTATTAGTAATATTGAAAGAAAATTGATAACGTTAAGTTAGTGTTCAAAATTAAATTATATTTCATTAAACTAATGTTAGGAATAAAAATTTGTCATCTTCGCTTTACCTTGAAGCTTCAAATTTCTAATTTTTTTTACTAAAGCAGTTGGACTGATTATAGAATGAAAAATAAAAATGAAATATTTTCATTAAAAAAAACGTATTAAGTTTCAATTTTTTTTTTCAATCGGATGTCAATCGGAATCTCAATCGGATTTCCTGCTTCATTTGTTTTCAATTTTAATTTAATTGTCTAAAATTCTAGAATTATTTCAATCAAATCGAATTCACTTATTTGATACTAGAATTCAGGTTCTCAAATGATCAATCAATTTCGAAAATCTTAAAAATTTGAGTAAAATTCAAAGAAAATAGATAATGTTAAGTTAATGTTCGAAATTAAATTAGATTTGATTAAACTAAAGCTAGAAATCTAATCCTTTCACCTTTGTTTTACCTTGAAAACTCAAATTTCAAATGTTTTTTGACTATAGCAGATTGACTGATTTGCTTGCAAAATCAAAATCACAAAAGAAAAATGTTTTCATCGAAAAAAACCAATCATTCTAAAATCAATAAATCATCAAACTTAAGTCTTCAAGATAATTTTGGATGTTAAGTTTTTAAGATTTCCTGCTTTATGTTTACTCGATCACAATGTAACCAATTTTCATTAGAATTCAGATTTCGAAATTATGAACCTAATAATCTCGAAAATATTCCAAACATTTTTAAAATTGAAACGAAATTGAAAAAGATGAATTACTATTAAAAATTGAATTAGATTGCATTAAATTAAAACTGGATATAAACAATTTTAAATTTTTGATTTAATTCCAATAAACTAAAAAATTAAATTTTCTGCATTTTATCCAAAAAGTTTGGTTAAAGAAATATTTTTTTGTTTTCAATGTATTGTCTAATATTGTGCAATTGGATGTAACTCAGACAACTTTAGAATCAGCGAATCGCCAAATTAAATTCAATACGGGATTTCCTGGTTTATGTTGATTTGATTTGATTTGATTTGAAGAAAGATATTTTTATTAATTTTTTAGGAACTGTCTATTTCTACGGAATTTTCCGTAAGGCTAACCGGTTGAAGTATAGCGTTAGGGCTAGAATTACGGTATTTTCCGTAATAATAGTCCTAGACGAGTTAGTCTTACGGAAAATTTCGTGATAGTAGACAATTCTTAAAAATAAAGTTTCATTATTTTTCTTTTTATAATCTAATCTGGCTTCTTTGATTATTTCCATTACCGTGAAGACACTCCAACCGGTTCTTTATTAGCAAAATTAATTTTATTAAAATATCAAAATTCAACATTGACAAATTAAAACAATTTTTTATTCATCTTCTTAGACTTCAATTTTATATTTCCACATTCCTGTCTAACTATGTACTTTGTATTTACTTAGTAAATACATAAACCTCTTGTTTTAATGGTCGGTTTCTATAACAAGATCAGAACAAGTGAAAAAATGAAACATCCTCTCTCCGAATAAGGAAAGTTTCCTAACAAGTTTAAAATCATGAAGAAATGATTCATCTCTTCACGTGACTCGAATTTTTATCATTTTATCCTCATCGTTAATTAATTCATCGGATCATTTTATGTCATGCAATGAAGAATTTTTTCTGGCTTGCAAGTGGAATCCAATAATGATTATATTTAAAGAGGGAGGGGGTAAGAAATTTCCTGGAATGTCAATAGCTTTTGTGTTGGTAGCGTTCTCATCATTTGCTCTTGTTGGGCTCATGAATTCGAATGAAGTGATATAAATTGATCGTTTATCCAATTTGCACCCTGAGTCACTACTCATTTCATAATATATGAAATGCATTTTCCTGTGAAATTTTATTATTAGGATTTGCTTTGTATTTTCAGGGAGTCTAATCTGACCAGAGAATCGAGAAAACCGGGAATTTTCTCTGGAATATACTAATATACAAATTAAAATTGGTTTCATAAATTTTTTTACTCTACCCTGGCGAAAGTTTCGGATAGGAATTCATTCCGAATTATTCCGAAATCTGCATCCAAATCAATTCGAACAAAGTTCTCCATTTCGCTCGATCCATTTCGTTAAAAATTAATCCGACTCATTCCGGTTCAATTTGAGTTTCCAATCTAAACCAAATTTTCAATCCGAATGAATCCAATTCAATCCGAACTCGGATTGATATATACTGAATTTTCAATCCGAAGGAATCCGAGTTCGGATTGAATCGGAATCATTCGGATTAAAAATCGGCTTAGGTCAGTCCGAGTTCGGATTGATTCGGATTGAAAATCTAGTTCGGATTGATTCAGATTGAAAGCTTGGATTGAATTGGATTGAACCGGATTAATTTTAAACCGATTTGGATCGAACGATATTGAGAACTTTTTCGGATTGGTCCAAACCAATCCAAAAAAAGTTCTCCATTTCGCTCGATCCATTTCGTTTAAAATTAATCCGACTTATTCCGGTCCATTTTGAACTTCCAATCCGAATCAATCTGAACCAAATTTTCAACCCGAATGAATCCGATTCAATCCGAACTCGGATTTATATTTACTGAGTTTTCAGTCCGAATAAATCCGAGTTCGGATTGAATCGGAATCATTCGGATTGAAAATCGGTTTAGGTCAATCCCAGTTCGGATTGATTCTGATTAATTCGGATTAAGTCGGATTGAAAATTTTGTTTGGATTGATTCGGATTGGAAGTTCGGATTGAAATGGATTGAGCCCGATTAATTTTTAACCGATTTGGATCCAACGATATCGAGTACTTTTTTCGGATTAATTCGAATACAGATTTCAGAATAATTCGGATTGGTTCGGAATGAATCTCTTTCTGAAACATTCGCCAGGGTAATTCTACGTTGGAACAGGGAATTCGTGAAAAAATCATAATCCTCATTTGGAATAGGGAATTTTCAAAAAAAATTTTAATTGTGAGTTGGGACCGGGGATTTCAGTAGAGGAATAAAATTTTGAGTTTAGAACAGGGAATTTCCGTTAAGAATTAAAATTTTGAGCTTGGGACAGGGAATTTCAGTAAAAAAATATAATTTTGACTTTTGAACAGAGAATTTCATAAAGAATTCTATTTTGACTTAGAACAGGGAATTTTCGACATAGAACGGGAATTTTTGAAGAGAATTTTATTTCTAATTCAGAAGAAGGACATTAAAAAAATTTCTATTCCAAGTCAGAATTCGTCACAATTTAAAACTTCCCACTTCCAAATTTGGGGGAAAGGGAGTTACTATATTTCTCAATTATAATAGAAAATTTGATAAATAAAAATAATTCTGAAATTTCCAGTTAGATGTTTGAAAAATGAATTTAATTTTGACTTAATGAAGGGGATTTTCTAAAAGAATTATAATTCTGAGTTTAGACGGGAAATGAATAAATGAAATACCAGGAAATTTTCTACAGATTTTTAATTTTGTCTTAGAACGGGTAATTTTTGACATGGAATGGAATGGGGAATTTTGGAAAATAATTCAAAAGTGAGTTCTAATTCAATTATTTTTATTTTTGCAATATAAACTGGCTTCTTGGATTATTTTCATTACAAGGTAATACACTGCGACCGGTTTTTTATAAACAAATTGATTTAATTGAAATATTATAATTCAACATTAACAAATCGAAATACGATTTGTAATATATCTTCTGAGATGCTAATTTTATATTTCCATTCATTATTATATTTCCTTGTTTCACATCGGAATTTTTTTGAATAAAATTTTTTTTTTTAAAGGAAAATTCGCCAAAATTTGAAATTTCTCTCTTTCAAATTTTAGAAAAAGGGAGTTACTATGTTTTTGAACTATATTTTCAAATATTGTGAATAAATAAAATTCTCACTTGAAACAGGGAATTTTTGAAATTAAATGTAATTGTGACTTGTTATAGGGGATTTTTTAAAAGAATTATAATTCTGAGTTTGTACGGGAAATGAAATCAGGAGTATTTCGTACAGAATTATAATTTTGTTCTGAAACAGGTAATTTTTGACACGGAACTGGAAATTTTAGAAAGCAATCTAAAAGAGAGTTCGAAGTTTTTATTTATTAAAATAAATTTTTATTTTTTTTATAATCTAAAGTGGCTTCTTTGTTTATTTTCATTACCGGTAATAAACTCCAACCGGTTCTTCATTAACAAATTGATTTTATTAAAATTTTAAAATTCAACATTAACAAATTGAAATATAATTTTTATTATATATTCTGAGACATTAATGTTATATTTCCATCAATTATTATAATTCCTTGTTTCAAATCGGAATTTTTTTCAATTCAAAAATTCTTTTTTTTTTGCAAATAAAATTTGCCAGAATTTGAAACTTCCCTCTTTCAAATTTTAGGACAAGGGAGTTACTATGTTTCTGAATTCTTGTAGAAAATATTGTAAATAAATGTAATTCTGACTTGGAACATTCCCTGGAATGAAATACCAGGGAATTTCGTACAAAATTATTTTTTTATCTTGGAGCAGGTAATTTTAAATGGAACGAAAAATTTTGGAAAATAATTTTAATTCTGATGTATAGAAAGGAATTTACAAAAACAGTTCCTGCTCTGAGTCAGATTTCATCACATTTTGTCAGATTTTGGAAATTCCTTGTTTAAAATCGAAATTTCTTTGAATTTAAAAATTCTTTTTTTTTTGGAATTAAACATTTTCCAGAATTTGAAACTTCCCCGTTTCAAATTGTAGAAAAAGAGAGTGACTATGTTTCTGAATTATAATAGAAAATATAGTAAATAAAAATAATTCTGGCTTGGAACAGGGAATTTTTGAATATAAATATAGTTGTGATTTGTTGTAGGGGATTTTCTAAAAGAATTATAATTTTGAGTTTGGACGGGAAATTAATAAATGAAATACCAGGGAATTTAGTTTAGAATTGTCATTTTATCTTGGAACAGGTAATTTTAGACATGGAACGGAAAATTTCGGAAAATAATTTCAATTGTGACTAATAAAAAGAAATTTACAAAAACAGTCTCTGTTCTAAGTCAGAATTCATCACATTTTGTCAGATTTTACAAATTCCTTGTTTAAAATCGGAATTTGTTCAAATTTAAAAATTCTTTTTTCTGCAATTGAAAACTTTCCGGAATTTGAAACTTCCGTCTTCCAAATTTTAGAAAGAGGAAGTTACTATGTTTCTGCACTGTAATAGAAAATATAGTAAATAAATATAATTCTGACTTGGAACAGGGAATTTTTTGAAAATAAATATAATTGTGACTTGGAACAGAGGGGGAGTTTCCTTAGAGAGTTATAATTTGCCTTAGAATAGGGAATTCTTAACATGAAACGGAAATTTTGTGAAAAAATTTTAATTCTGTTTCAGAAGAACGGAATTTATAAAAATCCCTGTTCCAAGTCAGAATTCGTCACGATTTGAAACATCCCTCTTCCAGATTTTGGAAAAATGGAGATACTGTATTTCTAAATTATTATAGAAAATTATTTAAATAAATATCATTCTGACTTGGTACAGGAAACTTTGGAAATAAATTCAATTGTGTCTTAGTATAGGGGATTTTGTAAAAGAATGATAATTCTGAGTTTGGACGGGGAATAAATAAATTAAATATAAAAAAATCCCATGAAGAATGATAATTTTGACTTTGAAATAGGGAATTTCCTTAAAGAATTATAATTTATTTATCAAGATTTAAAAAAAAATCCCTGTTCAAATTCAGAATTATAGTTCTTTTACAAAATTGTGTGTTTCAAATCAGAATTGTAATTCTTGCGACCAAAAAAGATCTGATGTTCCAACTCACAATTATGATTCTTTTTTAAAATTCCCTGTTCCAAATCAGAAATCTTTGATATCATTCAAATCTTTCGAACTCTTTTAAATTGACCAGGAGAGAACCGGGAAATAAGCGGGAATTATAAATCATTCGTAGGATAGACACTCTGATTTTATTTTATAACTTTGAAACTTTGCTTTGTATTGGAAAGAATGGAAAGTTGTAGAATGGTGTAATTAGCACTTAGTGATTATTTTTCAGCGAATCTATTTATACTTTTGTTTTCTCTGAGTCATTATAGCAAATTGAGTAACAGTTTACTTTTCCTTTTTATAGACAAATGCGCTGGAGACTGCAAATGCGGCGCTAACTGCAAATGCTGCGACTCCGGAAGCGGAGGTGAGAGTCTTAAAATATTATTTTCTGGAAACTGTTTAGTTTGCATTCTCTTTCGAAATGAACGTCGTGAAATCTCAATTCCTTTCCAAGAATAATTTACTGAATGTTCACCAATTGTGTGTAATTTGAAAGATTCTGACAAATTTTCTTACAAGCATGACACGAATATAACATTTTATTTAAAGAAATAACAATACAAAATTAGGATTATCCTCAACTATTTATAATAAACAGGGCTCTCACACAGTAACTGAAGTCACTTTTGGCCACTTTTTTTCTCAAATCACTTTTTACTCATTTTTTTCAGATAAAGTCACTATAATCACTTTTTTAAATGAAAAGATCACTTCACTTTTCTTTCAATAAATTAACCCATGGGTTAACCACTATTGAATTCCGGTCTATATACATTCCTGACTTTTCTTGAATTCTTTTAATTCCTTTAAATTCTTTTTAATTCGCCCTGAATTCTTTGAAATTCCCTTAAAATCCACTGAATTTAATGGATCTTTGGGATCGTCCATATATTACGTAACACGTTTTACTTTTGTTTATATCGTTCTGTCCTTTCTAATTTCGAAGCAATTTTATTCTCGTCTGTATTTAAACAGAAGAAAGTTGCATAACGTAATATATGAACGATCCCTTTTTTGAATTTTCAAATTTTTTTAATTCACTCCGGAGGATTTTGAATTCACCTTGAATTCTTTTGAATTTAATCAAATTCTCTTGAGTTCCTTTGATACGCTGGAATTTCATCGAATTCTTCTAAATTATCTTCAGTTTTACTTAAATCAATGGAATATTTTGAATTTTTTAAAATCCATTTGGAATTCCCTCTGAATTCTTACGAATTTATACTGAATCCTTTTGGATTCTTTGATATTCTCTTGTATTTTTTTGAATTATTTGGAATACTCTTCAATTTTTTTAAATTCACCCTGAAGACTTTTAGATTCACCTTCAATTCTTTTAAATTTATCAGATTCTTATTCACTAATTCGATTCACTCCCATTAATTTAAATTCAATGGATTTTTTGGATTTTAAAAATGTTGTTCCATTAACTTGAATTATTTAAAATTTATCTTCAATTCGTATGAATTTCGTCGAATTCTCTTGAATTCCCTTAAATTCTTTCAAATATACTTCAGCTTTACCGAAATCAATGAAATATTTTGGATTGAATTTTTTTAAAAATTAATTTGGAGTTCACCCTGAATTTATATTAATTTATACTGAATTCTTTGGAGTTATCATGAATTTTCTTGAATTCTCTCTGAATTCTCTCAAATTTTACTGAAATCAATGGAATTTTTTGTATTAATTTTTTTTAAATTCATTTAAATTCATATGGAGTTCACCCTGAACATTTAGTAATTTATCCTGAATTCTTTTGAATTTACTAAAGTTGAATTTTTATGAATTTCATCAAATTCTTCTCATTTTCCTTAAATTCCTCTAAATTCACTAAGTTTCATTTAATTAATTGTTCATTATTTTCTGATTTTTTTTTTCAATTGACTTGAATTCTGTTAAATTCGCCCTGAAGTCTGTTCTTTCCCGTTTTACTCAATTCGAAGAAAATTCTTTTATTTTTGTTTAATTCACTCAAATTTTTAGAATTTTATCAAAGTCTTCCGAATTCCCTTGAATCCACTCCAATTTAACTGAAATAAATGGAATTTTTATGATTTTGTTCCCAATTATAATCCGAATTCTTTTGAATTTAACTCTAATTGTTTTGAATTAATTCTGAATTCTTATGAATTCATCCTGAATTCATTCAAATTCACCTGGAATTCTTATAATTTTTTTCGAATTCTTTTGAATTCAAAAGAACATCAATCACATTATTAATGCACATTAGTCACTTTTAGTCAATTTTAGTGACATTAGTCACTTTTTTCACTTTTTTCACGTAAATTGGGGTGTGGCAGTCCTGATAATAAAATTTATTATTTACAGTATCTACATAATAAGTGCTGAAGTTGATTATTATTTTGACTGAAATTAAATTTGTTTTCTTATGGGCATAATCGCTATGATTAAAATAATCCAAATTGATAACTTGGTGAGGTAAACAATGATTAAATATAACGAGTTTTTACGATCACTCTTGGAATTCTCCCGACATGAATGTTCCAGAGAACTACTGCGCATTTTTTTTCCTCATCTCGGCCGACGATTGTCT
>JAUMHM010028669.1:0-16270 GCA_032362435.1 Melikaiella ostensackeni
AAATTGAGATATATGCACAGTTGTATCTCAGAATGTATTGCTCAGAAAAATCTGAAACTTGTACATTCAGGGTGTCCTGTGATTCTTAGGAACGAAATTGAAGTTCTTTCCTAGGTTTTCCAGGTCAAGAGATCAAGTTTTTGCAGGTCTTCTATTTTTACATCAAATAATGAAATAACCGTCTGTTATAGATTTGACAAATGAGCCATTTTATTTTTTATTGGCGAACAACTTTCAAGAAAGCAGAACCATAAATAAACAAATTCGTATTCTTTACGAACATAAGTCGTCTTTGAAATCCTTGAAAGCTTTGTGAAATCTTTGAAATCTTTTGAAATCTCTGTCAATTCGTTGAAATCTCTTGAAGTACTGAAAATCTTTGTGAAATCTTGACATTTCTGTGAATTATTTTCAAAATTTTTGTAAAATATTTGAAATCCTCGAAATCTTTAAAATCCTTGAAATCGGAAATCTTTGTGAAATTCTTTGCAATCTTGGAAGTATTTGTGAAACCTTTGTTTAATCTTTGATTGGAAAATCTTTCAGTCCATTTGAAATCATTGGAATCTTGTAAAATCTTCTCAAATTTGTTGAAATCTTTTGAAATAGTTAAATATCTTGAAATATTTGTGAAATCTTTCGTATTCATTTGAAATCGTTGAAGTATTTGAAATCGTTTAAAATCTTGGAAATATTCTGAAATCTTGGGAATCTCGTGTACTGCATCCTTTTTGACATTTTTGGAATTCTTCTATTCTTTTAAAATCACAATGAAGTTTTTATGAGATTTTCGATACAGTTGTGAAATCTTTCTGAAATCTGTTGTATTGATTTGAAATCATTAAAATATTGCCAATCTTTGTTAGATTTTTTGTAATTTTAGAAATCTCGTTTACTGTACTTTTTTTGAAATCTTTAAAATTTGTGAAATCTTTCGGAAGTTTCCAAATCTTTGGAAATGTTCTAAATCTTCGTGAAATCTTTTTAATCTGGTGTTCATGCTTTTTTAAAATTGTTAAAATCCTTGGGATCATTATGAAATGGTTTTGGTCAAAACGTCAACTATTATGGTAGAAAATTCAACTATTTGGTTAAAAATTGAACTATTTATTTGAAAACTTAACTATTTGGTAGAAAATCAACTTTTCGTTGAAAAATCCTATTTTTTTGTTGTTGAAAATTTCACTCTATTGTAGATCACTCGTCTTTTTAGCTTCAAAATTTAACAATTTTGAGCAATACATTTTGAAATACAACTGTGCACATATGTAAATTCTGCTAAAAAATCATTTGTTTATAACACCGTTACTCGCAAACGGCTTAGCCCACAAAAAAAGTGCTAGAGGCGAAAAGTTTTATTTTTGCTTAGCGAGTTGAAAGTGATTTTATGCATTTTTGTTGCCAATAAATAACAAACAAAAAATATGATTTTTGAATGGAAAGGTAATTCTCTACCAAATAGTAAAATTTTCAAATAAACATTACAATTTTTAAAAATAGTTCAATTTTCTACCACAATAGTTGACGTTTCAACCAAAACCATTTTATAATGATTGCAAGGATTTTAACGATTTGAAAAAGGCATGTACACCAGATTTGAAAGATTTCGCGATGGTGTACAGTAAACCAGATTTCTAAGATTACAAAAGATGTAACAAAGATTGAAAATATTTGAATGATTTTAAATCAATACAACAGATTTCAGAAATATTTGACAACTGTGTCGAAAATCTCATAAAAGCTTCATTGTGATTTTAAGAGAATACAAGAATTCCAAAGATGTCAAAAAGGGTGCAGTACACGAGATTTCAAAGATTTCAAAACATTTCTAAGATTTTAAATGATTCCAAATACTTCAATCATTTCAAATAAATACAAAGGATTTCACAAACATTTCAAGATCTTCAACTATAGTATTTCAAAAGATTTCAACAAATTTGAGAAGATTTTACAAGATTTCAATGATTTCAAATGAACTTAAAGATTTTCCAAACAAAGCTTAAATAAAGGTTTCAAAAATATTTACAAGATTGAAAAGATTTCACAAAGATTTCCGCGATTTCAAGGATTTTAAAGATTCCGAGGATTTCAAATATTTTACAAAAATTTCAAAAATAATTCACAGAAATGTCAAGATTTCACAAAGATTTTTAGTACTTCGAGAGATTACAACGAATTGACAAAAATTTCAAAAGATTTCAAAGATTTCACAAAGCTTTCAAGGATTTCAAAGACGACTTATGTTCGTAAAAAAATACAAATTTGTTTATTTATGGTTCTGCTTTCTTGGAAATTGTTGGCCAATAAAAAATGAAATGGCTCATTTGTCACATCTATAACAGAAGGTTATTGCATTATTTTATGTAAAAAAAGTTTTATTTTTTCTTAGCCAGCTGAAAGTGATATGAATTTTTGTTGCCAATAAATAATGAAATTGTTTAACAAAAATTGTTTACACAGAAACTGACCAAGATTTCGAAAACCTAACCGAGACTCAAGAAATGGGGAAAAAGGGGGGTTAACTCTCGCCTTCTTCGTAGACGCTCTAGTAAATGTAATGTTTTGTAATTGTATACTATTTTCTTGATTATGCGTGAATGGAACATTTCCGAATGTAATTATAAACTGCTCATAAGAAATGCAGTATTCGCCTAAAAGTAACATTGTGAAGTAAAACATCAGTGGTAAGACGATAGATAGTTATTATTTTGAACAAAATCATGTACAACTGCACATAGAGTACAGTGAAATTACATGAAAGATAGCCATTTTGTAGAAAAAATTAGCAGCATTTCCTATTTTTTTCAACAAATACACGCGCTTCAATTTTTTTCATGAGGAAAAGAAGATACGCAATTAAATTTTTTATTCAAATATATGTTTGAAAAATTGAAATTTGAAACATTTTTTACAAGCTCTCAGGGTTAACAAAACGGAGCGCTAGACTTCAATAACCAGTTATTGCAGACCTGCAAAGTTTGTGCATAATGCTCATAAATCTGGTATTTTTTGGAGCAAATTGGGCGAAACATATTATTGATATCTTGCACGTTTCTGTAATCTACCCGTTCATACCGAGAGCTTGTATATTGTCATTTAATGTACAAGGTACTACTTTCGGAGTAAGTTTGCTTAAAATTTTACAGTTACACTGAATCAGCGTGAATAATGCATGCGTGAAATCGGGGGGCGAAATGCTTATAAGAAACCGTTTTTCTTTACATTTACTTATGATATTATATTGTTTAAAGTTTTATTTCACGCAAATTCTGCATTTCATGATATTATCCACTCCCAACCACCTCCACCCACCGAACCTTTTGGGAATTCACCCATTCATTTGGGTAGGGGCCCCTACTTTTCATATACGGCATGTTCGCCCCTGAATCCAACTACTCGTATGTTTGGCATAGTGGACGTTTTATCACCTGCGGGCTTGAGTCTGCCTGTTTCGCTAAATAGTAGCACACTTTAATACAACGATCTCATCCAAGTGCATTCTTTTCTTTTAATTCTTACATAAAAAATAGAATTTTTTTCGAAAAAAGCGGCCTCTACCAGGAGTCTTTATACTCTTTAGATTATTTATACAAAAAATCAGAAAAAAAGGCTTCACCGTTTGGCCTGAATCCCATATCTCCGGTTTACACTCGATTTCCGGGGCCCTTAAGCTCAATTCCTAATCTAAGTGGCACAAAATTTCTCGATTCGAAAACGCAGACACAAGTCCGTCTCTGACAGCATATATTTTCTAGTGCATATATTATATGGTGGTTTCATGTAATGGGTCTAATAGAG
The DNA here is from genome assembly GCA_032362435.1 of Melikaiella ostensackeni. Lineage (NCBI taxonomy): Eukaryota > Metazoa > Arthropoda > Insecta > Hymenoptera > Cynipidae > Melikaiella > Melikaiella ostensackeni. The sequence continues at coordinate 3,799 of JAUMHM010028669.1, forward strand.
TTCCTGAAGCAAAGAAGCAACCAATATACGCTGGGTCTTTTTTTCTATTCCGTATACATGGTGGGACTTATGAGTGTGAATAGAAACAGTATGGGAACGTGAGGTTAGACTCAGCGAAGAAAGAGGGTGTAAGGATTTTCCAGGAGAGTCGATCTTACAACTTCAAAATTCAACAAGAAATTCTGTACATCATTATAAGTGGAGAATCTGCCCAACGAATATTTCTAACGTCTTTTTGGTTTTGATTGAAATTCAATAATGTGAAATATTTTATAGTAATGAAAAAGTAATATCAAAATGATTGAAAAATAATGGTTCATCAGACGTCCAGTCGTTAAAATAATTAAACTTGGTAATCCAGGTATTGGAAGTACATCTTTCTCGAGAAAGTTTGAGTTAAGTATTGAATTTGAAGGTATTCTGATGGCTTTTATAATGTTTCGTCGTTCTTTAAATTAATCCTTGTAGTCCAGATGTGAAGAATGAATCTTCCCCGGGTATCTTCAATTTCAGTTCACAACCCAACCTCCCCGAGGAAGATATATATTCCACACCTGGAATACCATGATTACTTTCAAGACCGACATAACTTTCGAAAAACTATCAGAGTACCATAAATTTCAATACTTGAATTAACTTTTCCAAGGAAGTTATTCAATAAGCACCTGGATTACCTAGTTTGATTACTGGAACAACAAGACCTTTAAAGAAAACATCCGGTCCACAGAATACAAGGGGGCTAGTTGTTTTTCTTTACTGAATTGATTCCTTACCTGGATGTTTGTCGTTATGTTTATGTTGTATAGAAGAAGGTGGACACCCTCTTGGCCGGGGAGGTGTGATGGTTGGGAAGTGTCCTCGTGCGCCGGGCGTTGGCCACCTCGCACATGGAATATCCCATCTATGTCACGGGGATCATCTGTGTGATATGTGTCTGAAGGCGATGGAGTGCAGCTCATTAAGTCAAAACTTGAAGGCCATGAGTTCAGGAGCCCCGTGGAAGACTGTGGCGAATGCATGTCGAAGATCTGCAAGGAATGTCAGACTTTTAAAGATAGGGTCAACCTAATGCAGGCCCGCACAAAGCAGGGTGCCGGCCATTTATTTAAGATAAAAAAGTTGCCGTTCTTAGTAGACAGCAAGTTGGGCTATAATGTGGGACAGTGTATTTCTGTTTTTCCTTCATTTTCTTTCAAAATATCTTCCGATCAAATTACTCTACTCCAATGTAACCTGTAGTATAGTTCTTAAGAGGAGTAAGGAATTCCTGAATAATAAAGAGAACTCAATTAAGCTATATTTTCAAGTATTTCTTTCTTTTCCTTCTTTTTCTTTTAAAATACCTTCTGTTCGAATTACTCTACTACAGTTTAACATTTAGTATAGTCCTTAATGACTTCTTTTTCTTTTTAGTGAATGCCTAGAGGTGAAAATTGAATTAAAACTGCTTATGGTTTATCTCATTTAATTAATGATGATGAATTTGATTTTGGTAATTATGTTAATTAGCAGTTAAATATAATTAGCATCCATATAGATGTTCGATTACTCGTTATTCGGTGGAGGAGTAAGGAATTTCTGAATTATAAAGGGAACTTAATTCAGCTGTCTTTTCATTAAGTTTCATATTGAATCGAATTCAGGGCTCGGATCCAATAAGGAGACGAGCGCTCGAAGACGCGGGAATGTATTGTCCAAGCGTCTCGTGATATCCAAATTTCAAAGTTTAAAAAATTAAAATTGAAAAAGCATGGACTTGTAGAGAAGGACAGAGCGAAACTTTTTTCTATTTGTAGTTTTTTCTTCGATAAATATTTTTAATAATAAGAATGAAAAAGTGAAAAAAAATTTGTCCGAATTCAATTATTTTTTGAAACAAAAATCATCAAAACTCAGCAAAATATTATTGAAACTGTTCGAAATTTGGTAAATGCACGCAGTATACCCTGGAGATGCCTACAAAATAAAGAAATAAATGAATTCTTGCTATTGTTTGATAACAGTTAATTGCTAATTGAGACCGATTGATAAGCACGTTTTTTTTAGTTTCGGCAAAGAAAAGTATCTAGGAAACTTCAGAGTTGAAAGAACTTTCAGTTAGACATTTGTTTCTCACTATCAAAGTAAGATTTCTGGAAATTTTCAGGTTCATTCATTGACAATTGACGGAAATATCCATTATGTAGGAAAGCACGCGACGCCGTCTATGATTGCAAGCGCTTCTCAACGTTCGCCTGTACTCTCACCGGTAATCGCCTATAAAGGACGCAACTTTCAATAATAATTAAATATTTTAAAACCTGCCTCATACCCCCAATTAATAGAAGATCAATTGATTTATATGTTTTTGACTTTTATTTGTTTTCCGTGAGTCAGAATTTAAGTAAAGGCGCAAATTTTTTCCTTTGCAATTTTTTTCACTCTTTACTTTGCTTTCTTCTTCACAGTAATGAAGAATGTGAACAAACTATCTAGTGCCTTTGTTTTGAAATTTTCGCTATGAAAAAGCCTCAGTGTCTTACATTTTTTCGGACTGTGCAGGTCGTTCTTTGATTCATTAGATCAAATTGAATACATATTTTTTGTTCTATTATACTGTAAAATATTATAAATGGACATTCTTAGTTCTTTTTGAGTTCGTGAAATTTGTCAGAATTACAAGTAGGCCGATAAAGAAAGCAAGTGGAAGAGAAATGTGACAAAAGATTGCAGGAACAAAGTAATGAAAGAATGATATCTCAATTTCATTGAATGTCTATCTTTTTAGTGATACCATTTCTTTTAAGACTTTTAAATTCATTGAAGACGGTCATGAATCAATGTTGTAACTAATTTTAAAGAATTTCCAGCAGGGCTAAGTAAGAACAGAAATTGTTTTCAATGTTTCAAACAAACGAATGAACCAAATTCATTTTTTCGTGATTCGCAATGATTATAGCTATTTTAAATCCATAACTTGTGTATAAGATATGGCGGATATTGATTTGCTATTACGATATGTTAAGAATAGCTGCTTTTTATCAATTATTCAAACAATTTTTATAAACAAATGCAAATTTTGACCATTTTTTCCTGGATACGTTTAATTCTTTGTGCGGATTATACTAGAAATATCTTGCTAAAGATTCCTTGCTCTGTTTTTTCTTCGTAGTGTTAAAAACTTTTACTTTTATAAAAAATAATTATAAACAAATGCATATTTAGATTATTTTCTGATGAATAGGGCTTATTTCTCGCGGAATCAACTAGGAACGTCTTGCCAAAGACTTCTTGCTGTCAGTATGTCAATACATTGCGAGTTGATCCCACAAAAACAATTAAGCCTATTTAGGAAAAAGTGGTCAGAATATACATTCGTTCATAACAAAGAAAAGTCAAACATAAAGAGCAGCGGATTTTCTATTAATTGGGGGAAAGGGACAGGATTTCAAATTTTTGATAATTGAAAGTCGCGTCCTTTATTGGCGAGTACCGACAAGAGTACAGGCGAACGCTGAGAAGCGCTTCCAATCATAGACGGCGTCGCGTGCTTTCTTACATAATGGATATTTCCGTTAATTTTTAATGAATTAATCTGAAAATTTTCAGAAATCTTACTTCAATAGTGAGGAACGAATGTCTGACTGGAAGTTCTTTCAACTCTGAAGTTTTCTTGATACTTTTCTTCGCCGAAATTAAAAAAACGTGCTCATCGATCAGTCTCAATTTGCAATTAATTATTATCAAACAGTAAGAAGTTTTCATTTATTTCTTCATTCTGTAGGCATCGCCAGGGAACGCTGCATGCATGTACCGAATTTCGAATAGTTTTAATAATATTTGGCTGAGTTTTGATAATTAGGTTTTAAAAAATAATTGAATTTGGGGAATTTTTTTTCACGTCTTCATTTTCGTCATTAAAAATATTCATCGGACAAAAAAATTTCAAATAGAAAAAAGGTTTCTTCTTGTTTTTCTCTACAAGGTCGAAGTTTTTGAAGTTTAAGTTTTTGAATTTTAAAATTTGGATATCACGATACGCTTGGACAATACTTTTCCACATTTTCGAGCGCTCGTCCCGTTATTGCATTCGAGGCCTCAATTGTTGAAGTTTTTCATCTGTAGATGATTAGATATCCGTAACGTATGTTTCAGCGCATTTTTGCAAGAGACTCCATGGTGCCACGACAGACATTTGGCACTGAATAATTTAAGGTGATTAAAAGTGGAAGGGGAGATGTTTGCGAAATGGCCTGCTAACAAATTGAAAATCTATACCAGCGACCTCTGGAGAGCGCGGCAAGAGGCTCTAGATTTAGAATGTAGTCTTATTTATTATGAATGATCACAATTTCAAATTCAAACTTTTGAATGGCTTTTCGAATGCAAAAATACAGACACAAGTTTCAAGAATCGGGAACTTTATGTTACAAGACATAAATTATATGAATATATTTATTGAAAATGCAAGCTTTATTACACAGGATTGCTATACTTGATGCAATACTCTCTCTCTCTACCCTGAAGTCTCTGCAGTAAATTGTTTATTCAAGACACGAGTCATTGAGCTGATTTTAGTATCAAAACGTGCTTTAGAGCAACTTTCGACAAGTAATCGTATTGTAAATATCCGACCACAACTTGAACTTTGGATCAAAGTTGTTTAGAAATGTCAATCAACGTATGACTTATTTTGCGACTTATATCTAGTAGGAAAAGCCATACGATCCAATTTATAATTGGTGAAATAACCATAAAATTAGATGATGTCAGCGATTTGATTCGCTGAGGGACTGGAGTAGAGGAATTACTCCACCCAAGAAGTAGTTTATAAAAGGGAGCGCACAGCAGAAAATCGACAGATTTCTCATCTCGAAACCCGTTCAAAACTACACTCGAACTCTGATATAGTCCCATCCAGTTTAAGCCTTCTTAGAACTGCTGACCCCCCGCAGTATTTCAGCGGGCAGTTTCTCAGCGGAGAGTGTAAACAGTGCGTCGCCACCATTAGCGGAGCGATAAAAGGCGGAAGTACCGCAGTGAATAATTCCATCGGCTGTCAGCACATGTGTCAGTTCGTTTTTAGTGTTTAGCAAGTTCACACGGCCCTGACTGTTCATGTTTCGAAACATCTGGTTTAGGGTCAAGGTCAGTGCGAAGCAACTCCCAAAACTGTCCTTATATTGGAGTACGAATGTACTTTTAACCTGCGACTCTCAGTCTTATATTTTGAACTTGAAAAATTTTGGGATTCAAATTTAATCAAAGACTCAAAATTAGAACAAACTTGTAACGCGGCGTACCTTACGGTAAATTAGTGCACTTGTGTGCATTAATTAACACTTTAAATTATGAACTTAAAGGCTAAATAAGAACAACAACAAATAAATCTTGTTAATTTGTGAGCATAAGTAATGGTTTTCTCATTTGAAATTCAACCTCGTTCTACGGCAGTGGTTTCAACCACTCAACGTTAGCATACGAACTTGCTTTCAATAAGTCAATGCTGGGTTACAACAGAATGAAATTCTACTGCAACGACTGGGATGTTACATGGGTGCCAGAATCTGGGATGCTGCACCATGAGAAAGAGGTCATTGACATTTCAAGTCCGAGGTCGTGCGTCTCACCAAACACAGACTGTTCTACTAGTGCTTCGTGGTGCGCGGATTTGAATTATTGCTCGAGACTGAATTATTGACAGAGTGGAGCCGGTAATAGTTTGAATATGAAAACTCTTTTTGAAGTGAATTGAAATAACATGAATAAACAATAAACATTGAAAACTGACAATTTTGGACCGAAGACCCTTATTGATAACAGTGGGTGAACCAGAGAACGTGCTCATCAGCTTCCTACAAATAAAATCAACTTTAAGAGTGCTCACATACGAGTATAATTGGCATTCAATCTTTTTAAAAAGAAAATCCGCGACCTTCTACCAGGGTTTTGCGTGGTTTCACTTCCGGTAGCTAGGGTGTTGCTAATTGCACTGAGGTCGTACTCGGTTCAGGAACATGCCACGAATTAATTTCTTCTATCAACTGCGAGCTTGAAGGATTTTGTACACAAGATAACAAAATCCCAATTCAACAAGGAAAACAACCAGAACGTGATTGCTGGATCAGATCGGAAGAGAGTTACAACAACTTCGAACCGGGCCAGTACGAAAGAGGGTTACGGCACCGTTGAACCTTAAAAGGAGTGGAGGGATTCTATAGAATCCAGGAGGACTTCATCGAACTCAAGGAGCTTCAGACTTTGTTGGACCAGACTTCTGTAGAACCATAATGTCTGTGGCGAGAGTGACTATTGAAGTGATTCCTTTTTTTCTCAGCTGTGCGCTTTGAATGGTATATATTTTTCGATTAAGACTTTGAATGGCCTGAACCAGAAAAAAGTTGTGAGTTTTTACAACCTTATTAACAAAATTCCTCCTGTAACTAGAAAACGACGTTTAACAAAAAACGTGGGGGAATATAACGAAGCGTCACCTCCCAAAAAAGCTTGATTAGGTGACTCGAATCGTCCTAATGGACCTGCGAATTTAGAATTATCAGAAAATCTAAATAAAAACGAGAGAGTGATCTTTATGAGTTTTGATGAGAATGACGGGGTTGAGGGTGATTTGCAAATGCGGAGAAGTCATGTTACTATTGCTCCTCCATCCGGATCTATTTCAATGTCAAATAAAATTTCAGGTCCAGAAAAAATTTCGCGAATTGTTAGAGATATTATTCCAGAATTCATGGGAAAAAACAAATCTATAAAGTTATTTCTCGAACACTCCAAAGCCGTAATTGACATGACTGATCATTCCGACATGTCTTATTTAACAATGTTGATTCTTACCAAAATCACTGGTGAAGCACGGAATCATATCCAAGACAAGAGTGACTTAGAGACTTATTCTCAAAAAGAAGATGTCAGTCAATTATCACAAACTTTGGCTACTACTAAACGAAGTCCAGAAGAGACTATTCAAGAATATAGGGAGCTTATTAATCAAATTTTGAAGAAGGTCAAAACTCAAGTTTTAGAAAACACTCCGGGGGAAAAGGGGATCGGTAGAAGTGAGGCATAGAAAGAAACTGTTGTTGGTAATCTTTCACTTGGATTGGATTTTGTTCTCTACATGAATATTCCTGACAAAGAAATATATTCTGCAGATGACGCGATTGCACTAGCTATTAAAACTGAACAAAAGGTTAAGAGCTGGGGAAAACTGCATATATAGAGGGAGCAGAAAATGTTCTTATTGCAAGAGATCTGGTCATGATTATAATCATTGCAAATTAAGGAAAAGACACGAACTCCAAATATACCGAGTTGAGTAGACACTAAGTAATTTCCCTACTTATTTAAACGAGCAAAAGGTCCAACAGAAGAGGAAAGTGTCATTACACACACAAATGTAGAGTTGAGAGCTCGAACCGAAGGATTGGCAACATTCCCTATGAAAGTTACAAACTTAATAGAGGGATACATTAGGAGAATCCAATACGGCCCGGACGTATTTGCTGACGAGGCTTTGGTATCAAATATCACGAATTCGGTTAGAATTTCTTAAATAAATTCTTAAGACTAAGTTGTAGATTTAACCATACCACTTCTTGATCTGGAGGAGTGTGAAGTACATTCTCCTTTAATTCAGGAGTCAGTGGCTTCAGACAATTCTAAAGACGAAGTAAAATCCAAAGCAATTATATTCACAAAACTAATAGAAAATCTCGATCTTCGTAATTCAAAAATTACTTCAGAATGAGATACTTCGACGACAGGCATATAAGATCAGCTTGGCGGAGCTAAATATTTTTCGGTTTCAGACTCGACCATGGGATTTCATCAGATCCCAATGGATTCAGAGTCAAAGGTCAAAACCGATTTTTCAATCCCATATGGCCATTACGATTACTAAAGAATGCCATTCATTTAAGCTTTGTCCTTAGCTGAAAATATCAGAAAATTGTGGGTCCTATTAGAGCGATTGAATTCCGAAGGTTTAGCTTTGCAACCAGAAAAACGTCATTTTCTTCGACATTTAATTGCCTATTTAGGACATATTATCACTCGTGATGGTGTCAAGCCAAATCCAGAGAAGGTGAAAGCAGTCAAGAACCATTGATGGAATACGTCTATTTGATTGTATACGAGTCTGATGAAAAGAATGCCAATGCCGACGCATTGTTTCGAAACCCTTGCGACAACATTAGCGGTATTTTGTCTACTGAGTTGGGGTTGACTGGTGGGTCCAAGGTAATGCACGACCAGGGATTCTCCGGTATATTTCCTGCTCAGGAAGATGAAGCCGTCGATCCCGAAGGGCAGTTAAGAGTCTTTTTTAGCGAAGGAATCCCACAGACTCAAGACGATGAAGGTCTGTACAAGGGGTTTACAAATTGTTCTGATGACGAAACAAGTGTCGATTTTAACCTCGAATCTGAGTACGACTCACACATTAAGCGAGTGGGGATCTTAGATGCACAATTCCGGTACGATGCCTGCATTAGGCAAGCAGTAAATGCCAAACAAGGGTACGATGTCTGCATCAGATGAACAGACAAATCCCTAAGGAGTTTGAGGTCTGTGTTAAAAAACCATGTGAGAGCCAGGATCATATACGTCAAGGCACGACCACTAATTCGCGTCCGAGGGCATTGGGCACAACAGCACCAGCACGATTTGACAATTACAGTTGTTTGCGTGATCGATAGTAAGGACGAGCTTACTATGGGCAATAGTCAATTAGTTCATTTTATTTTAGCCGATGGCATGCTGGAATCAGAAAGAAGCAAAGAGTTATGACAGAATAACTAAGTTGACACTCAGAGTTTGAAAAACAAAAAGCTCAAAGTAGGAGAGGTAGTCGTGTTTTCTCGAAACAATCGTTACATATTTCATGTAATCGTGAAAACTCGATTCAAAGATAAGGCTTATCTTAATGTATTTTCCGGGGCTTCACACGCTCTTCGAAAAGCAATGGAACCTCTTGAAGTTCAGATGGTCAAGGTTTCTAAAACGAAAAACAATTTCGATGAAATATCTTTGTCATTTATTGAGAAGATATTTCGACAACATTCTTTTGGAACCGGGTTAGTAATAAAGGTCTGCTCAGGACAAATCAAATTTCCGTCTCCTGAAGAAAGGCAGAAAATATTACAGGAAGCCCATAAATCTACAGTCCGAGATCACAAAGGAGTCTCAGAGTCACATTGGCGAATTAGACCAAATTATTTTTAGTCTGGTATGAAGGGTGACATTCAAAACATTGGCAAATTTTGCAAAAACTGTCAGCGCAACAAATTAATCAGAATTCGAACCCGATTTATTGTTTTTCTTGTTCAGCTTTTAAGCTCATAATTTTAAGTGTTAATGAATGAACACAAGTGCATTGATTTAGCGTGTAACACGCTGCGTTACAATTTTGTATTAATTTTGAGTCTTTGATCAAAATTGAATCACAAAATTTTCTAAGTAAGAATTTCCCCTACTCTAGTCCCACAGCGAATCAAATCGCTGACGTCATAGAATTCGATGGCTATTTTACCAATTAGAAACTAGATCGTACGGCTCCGCCTCCTAGATATGAGTCGCGAAATGAGTCACTCGTTGATTGACATTTCTAAACAACTTTGGTCCAATGTTCAAGTTGTGACCGGATGTTTACAATACGATTTCTTGTCTGAAGTTGCTCTAAGGCAAGTTTTGATACTAAAATTAGGTCAATAACTCATGTTTTTAATAAACAATTTACTGTAGAGACGCAATTTTCTATGCACTGCGTAGAAGTTTCAGCTAACATAACCTTACTTTAGGATTTTTTATAGTTTGGAATAGTGATCCACTTCTTCTAACTGGTTTTATGTGACAGATTTGCCGATAATGTTTATTTTGAATCAATGATGAATAGTGACGATTGAGGTTGAGATGTTTAGTTTATGGATTTATCTCTGTTAATGATTATGAGCTTTAAGCCTGAGCAGAGCCGTACCGAGTAGTCTCAAAAGCTCAAAAAGTTGCGGGTTCTCGAAAAAAGTCGGCTACCCGGAAATTCCGGGACTTGAATAATTTGATTTGTATACATTTTGATACTCGTGCGGTTTTGGGGTCGCTCATTTTCCATCCGAAATCCACATGTGAATATTCAAAATTCCGGATCAAAAAAAGCGGTTCGAGAATTCCAAAAGAGATTTGATTTGCATAAAACTTGATACTCGGGAGTTTTTAGAATCCTTCGTGTTCACTTGAGTTCCTATGAATTTACTTCAATTTCTTTGAATTCATATTGAATTCCTTTGAATTCTCTTGAGATCGTTGCTTTCTATGTAATCATTAATTCTTGTGAATTACTTGGAAAGCCTCTAACGCTTTAATATTCTTTTAAATCTTTTTAACTTTATTGAAATCTTCTATGTTCCTCGAAAATCGCTGAATTATCTGAATTTAAAGAATTCTAGAAATTCAAAGAATCCATGGATTTCATGGAATTCAAGAAATTCAAACGAATGATCTGCTCAATTGCTTCAGAAAAGGGTAAATCATTTTGCAATAGTCGTGTGTAAATACTACTTTTATCTTTGATAAATCTAAAAATTTTTTTGAAAGCACCTTAAACAAACTTGTAGAAATGATATGTGGAATAATCTACAATATGAGACACTAAAATATTAAAAATAAAGTGCCTTCAAATTGAAACTTCTAAAACAATATGCTCGAAATTGTTAACTGTTTGAATTTGGCGTGATAGCTATTCTGAAAAATTAAACTCAACACCGATATGTGCTGAATCTTGCGCAAATATATGAAAAGTTATAGAAACTTTTGGAAATTTATACAGAGTATTGAGAAATTTGTTGAAAACTTTTCAAAATTGTAGAAGACTTTGCAGATTTATAAGAGTCTTACAAATTGACCTTTCAAAAGGAAAATTTAGGGAACTTCATGAACTTGTGAAGTTTTTATTCCCCAGTGAGTATTCTTGTCACATATGCACTGAATGGTCTGGTCCCATCTTCGAGACCAAACTGCAGGACAGTGGTGTCCTCCTCAGTTTACAACACAAATCGATCATAACTTATTTGGTTCTGGCTTGGTTTTCATACTCTCCTTTGCATGACCAGAGTTTAGTGGAACTGACGTTATGAATGGACACTCCACTTTATAACGAATTAGCTGCTTAATTTGGACATGATTTTATACTTATGGAATGAATTTCTCAAATTAAGTTGTAGTTGGGTGTATACTTTTAATAATGAATTATACAAATCCTAATGTAGACTCGGATAGGATTGAACTTCTACTGACGGAAGGCATGTTCTCGGAAAAGTTTCAAGCAATATATAGAGATTAGGTGTTTGGAATGCTAGATGTGTAAATGGTCTTAAGAAAAAGAAATTGCGGGATAAAATGCTCGTGAGGTGGCTAGGTATTTTATGTGTACCAAAAGCAAAGAAGAAGGTATGTTAAGTAAGAAACATAGAAAACGGAATCGAACTTTGGTCAGCAGTAGATAATGATTCATACGGTACCCAAGAAGTCGGTCTGAGTATGAATAAAAGAGCGAAACAGCATGTCAAAAAGTATGAATGTGTATCACCTAGATTAATATGGGTTAGAATGAAAGTAGGAATCAGAAGACTATTCATCATAGCGTGCTACGCTCCAGTAGATGGTGACAAGAGAGATGTAAAAGATACCTTCTGGGACTCGTTAAATGATATCCTAGGGACTCGCGATCCTGGCGAAAGAATAATTTTACTTGGAAATATGAATGGTTGGATTGGTGTACAACGCGAAGGTATCGACAGGGCACTGGACCATTTTGAGGACGCTAAAACGAATGGTAACGGCGATAAATTCATTAGCTTATGCTTAGAAAAAGGCTTCATTATTACGAACACTTGGTTCAGACATAAAAAGACCCATATGTATACTTCGTGCAGAGGCGAAAGATACAGTATGATTGACTCTGTTGTAGCGGATGAGAGACTGAGAGGACTTATAAGAGATGCAAAGGTTATGAGAGGCTCTGAGTGACGAACAGATCACTACCTATCAGTTTCAAAAATGAGCCTAGGTCAATGGTGGAGGTGAAGAACAACTAATAATTAGCCGAAGCATACTCGATCTAGAATAGAGAATTTGCAGAAACCAGAAGTACACTTGGTATATCGTTAAAAGCTGAATAAATACTTAGAATATCATGAAGAAGACTGGAAGAGTGCATTGGACAATAAAAATGTAGAGGGTGTATGGATGATTCTACGGGATAGCATCTTCAAGAGTGAATCTGAAGTGTGCGGTACTGTGGCTGTAGGAAGAAATGCTGAAAATGCTTGGTGGAATGATAAAATCCACATGGCCATCAAAGAGAAGAAGCATGCATACTCGAGAACATCAAAAAGCCAAGGTCTCAGCTATGAGGAGAGGACTAGATTAGAAAATGATTATAGGGATAAAAACAGAAAAGCCAAGATACTAGTCAGAGAAAGCA
>JAUMHM010028674.1:0-16269 GCA_032362435.1 Melikaiella ostensackeni
CATTTATACAAAATAATCGAATTTTTAGACAATATTTGTTTGTTTTTAATGCGTACCATTAATTCTATAATAATAGAGATAGAATAATAACAAAATTCTTCGGTAAAGGAGCCTAGGCACTTCGAGTTTGGCCAATTTTTTGAGAAGATTTTAAAAAAGTAGAGTCAATTTCAATGTTTTCGTTAGTATCGAATATGTTAATCAATTACAAACATTGTTTAGAATCGTTGGGATTATTTAAAAGATTAAATTTCTATAAATAAAGAGATTTTGATCTCAAAATGTTTTCAACATTTTCCACATATTTTGTAAAATTCAAAACGGGGGGAAAAAGCATGAGGATTAATAAAGTGATTATACTCAGAAAATTAATGTTTCCTGTTTGGGAGATTTTCTGATAATATTTGATCTCAGTAATTATACACTTTTATTATGCCATAATATTACTAAGGGTAAAAATATTTTATGTATTTTTCTCATATACTGTCTTGCCACAAGTTTAAAAATGAAATTGTTAATCCTAAAAAAGAAGACAAAAAGTATCTAGCACTACATGTGTATAATATAGAAATTTTAAATAACTGTTCCAAGTAAAGTAAAATTCATCTTATATTTTTTAAGTATAGGAACTGCGAAAGCGACCTAGAATAAAGTTATAACAGCTTCGAAAATATAACCAAAAAATACAAACACTAAATAAATACTAAGTAAAAATCATTTGAGCTATTCAACTGTGCCACTAAAAAAATGTTTTGAAATGATATTCTATATAAATATATTAAAAATAGGATGTTCAGCGCATAGAGTCTTATTATTATTTACTTTCTCAGTGGAGAGGTGGTAGGAGAGCTGCTTCTGTTTTTTTTCATTATTCAAAGTAGCTCTCGAGTATCTAATTCAAAGTTTTTTCGTATTTCGTAATAATTCTAAATCTGAAAACATGTAACAGTTTAGCAGCAAAACATAAAATACAAATAAAAAGCTTTAAGGTATTATGAGCACGAAAATACAGATTTAGGGAAAAATATCTAATTATACTTTCTGAAATTTCAATATTATTACTGATTGTCTTGTTTGAAGGAGAAAAGATTATTACGAAATTAGTAAATATTCCGACCAATCGAAATAGTAGTTTTCTACTAATCTTTAGTGCTATCTCTCCTGTAATTGAATTAGTAGAATTTCACATGATAAATAAAGATGAAATCATTTAGTTGTATAACAAATTTGAAAATCATTAGCTCAAAAATCTATTGAAATCCTTGCTTATTTCTAAAAGAAAAGATCAAGAAAAAACAGTGCATATTGTCGACAATCTGCGAGAAAAAAATTTTGCAACTTGGAATTTTTGAGAAAATCTATTTTGTAATTCTTTCGGAAAACCGTCACCATTCTTTCATTCTTCGAAATTTGTATATTTTCTTCAGATCTTTCAATAAATCAAGAAGTTATCTATCATTAAAAAAAAATACATCCAAATATGTCCGCCAAAAAAAGCATTTAAGAAAAAAAGCTGTCCTTTGATAATTGGAAGATTGATTCCAATAGCTCGTAAGCCTTAATATATATATGGTACTCGTGATGAGCACATTTTCAAGGTTCGACGAAAATGCAAATAATTTAAAAATCTCGCTATGTGTAATAATTTGGTGTACAAAAAATCAAAAGACAGTCTAGAAGCAGAACATGAAATAACAGTAAAAAGCTTTAAGGTATTATGGGCACGAAAAAATTGGTACCGGCAAAAATAAATAATATACTTTACTAAATCTTATTAATTATCACTACTAATTTCTTTGCTTAAATGAGAAAAAAATATTCTAACAAATGCAAAATATCTAAAAGAATTTGTTATACAAATTTTCGAACGAACTTTTTTCCTGATTGCTTTTTACCAAATTATAAAAAATAATATGATTTTAATTAATGATGATTTTCGTGGGAAAAACATTCTTTACAACTTGACTTCTTCCAATCTTTAAGAATAAATGAATTATTATTGAATAAATGAATTAAAAACATTTTTTATTTGAAATGTAGTTTCTCAACGATTTGAGCCGATCAAACATTTGTTTTTAAAAATTGTATTAGGTCCATTTCCATATCATTCTTCATCTTGCCTCTTCTCCTCTTCTCATATACACGCATTTCGTTCTACAGATATAAAATTATTTCATACAGCGAGATGTTAAGAATATTTGCGTGTGCACAAATGCTGTATAAGTCAATTCTAACAACAATTTTTATCATTCTCAAAACATAAAGTTTCTTGCCAAACCTCGTTATTCCACGAGTTTTTTTGTGCTGAACTATCTCGAATGCAAAAAGAGTCTCTTTAAGTTCAGTTTGAAGATGATGGAAAAAATGGCATTTGCTCAAGCACTGAAAATGTTATTATCTATGTAAAAAATTCATACTTAATTGCTGTGAAGAAATTTTATTCAGGAATTAAAACACAAATTCTGCATCTGTAAAGAGCTTTATTTGTAAAATGTTCTGAAGATTAAATAATAAAGTCTTATTAACAGTAATCGATACATCGTTTATTAATTCATTTTAGTTTCAGGTTTCGTACAAAAACCTCGTTAAATAACGAGCTTTGGCAAGAAACTGAATGTTTGGAGAATGATGACAACTGCCGTGAGAATTGCCTTATATAGCATTTGCGCACACGTTTATATTTTTAAGATCTCGCTGTGTGTAATCATTTTGTATCTGTAGACATAAAACAGTTCATGAGCAGAACATGAAAGAACAACAAAAATCTTAAATGCTTTCGCGATTTGGTATGTAGTTTCCTATTTTTAAGTTTTGGCGCAAATGTAAATAACTTTAAGATCTCGCTACAAGTAATAATTTTTTATTTGAGAGCACAACAAATTTTAGGAGGAAAATATGAAATAACAATAAAAAACTTGAATTTTATTCAACTTCGAAAAAAACAATTAATGCGTACTGTTTGTGATGTGTTAATGTGATAATAATTGAGAAGAAATTCTATCAAAATTCTGCGGCAAATGAGCCTAGGGACTATGAATTTGACAAATTCTTAAACAAGATATTTCAAAAATAGAAACCATTTCAGTATTTTCTCAATTTCAGTTATTTTATTAGATTACGAACATTGTTTAGAGTTCTTAGGAATGATTGAAGGAATAATTTTCTTTGAATTTCGCCAGTTCATTCTAAAAATTGTTTCAAAGTTTTCATGTATTTTGTAAAAGTTAAAACGGGCGGAGAAGAGCATAAGGTTTAATAAAATAATTATACTCAGAAAATTTATGTGAAAAATTATTAAATCATAATCAAGTAGACGTTATACAATTTTCTTAAACTACTCAAAATTTTAATTTTCTCATTTTTCTGTACAGGAAGTTTTCTGATTCTATGCGAGTAATTTATTACTAGAAGATATGTTACAAAAGATTTTTCAAGTACAGGAACTGCAAAAGCGTCTCAGAATGAAGTTGCGATAGCTTTAAAATGGAAAATAGAATAATTATCCATTAAATTGTCAACAACCAGAAACAATTAAAATTATCTGCATTCACACCGAACGCTGAAAGCGGAAAGATAGAGAACTAAATCCCAATGAAACTCAAGCTTTTCATTCATATTTCATGTTTTGCTCCACAATTTTTTCGTGTTTTCAGATAAAAAATTATTACATACAGCGAGACCTTGAAGATACCCAAAAAAATTTTGGGAACAGCACATGAAGTAACAAGTAAAAGCGTTAACTTTATTGCGTTTTAGTACGTAGTTGTTTTACGTTAGAAAATATAAAACTATATGTAATTCAACTTTGAAATGAGAAAATACCCTCGAAAAATGTATATTTCCTTTATGAATTATTATTTGACCACTTCAAAAATAATTATTATAATCGACTAAATTCACTGAATAAACTTTATTTTATCTACTCATTTGTACCATTAAAAATATTTTTTAAATGATATTTCATATAGATATTCTAAAGCAGATAGGATGTTCAACGTATTGAGTTTTGATAATATTTTTTTCTTGCAGAGAGGTTGGGGAGGAGAGATGCTTCTGCATTTCTTTATCATTTACAGCAGCTCTCAAGTATTCGATTCAGAGTATTTCCTTATTCAGTATTAATTTTTTATCTGGAGACACGAAACAGTTTAGGAGCAAAACATAAAACAAGAATAAAAAGTTTGAATTTTATTGCGACTTAGTATGAAGATTCTCATTCTTCAGATTTGCAACTAATGCACATGATTTTATGATCCCGCTATATGAAAATATTTTTTATCTGAGAACACAAAACTGTTCAGAAGCAGAATACGAAAAAAATCTCAAGTTCTCTTTTCAAAGCATAGCATTAATGTTATAATGAAAGAGATGAAATTATAACAAAATTTTGCGTCAAACGAGCCCAGTGACCATGAATTTGACCAATTTTTCAAGAAGATAAAAAAAGGGTGAATTTCAATGTTTTCTTTAGTTTCGAATATTTCATTAAATTACGAACATTGCTTAGAATTCTTAGGATTATTTGCAAGATAAATTTTCTTAAAACGTAGAAATTTTACAATAAAAATTGTTTCAAAGTTTTTCATGTATTTTGTAAAAGATAAAACGGGGGAAAAAGCAGGAGGTTGAATAAAGTGATTATACTCAGATAATTGATGTAAAAAAGTAATTGATTATAATCAAAGTTAATGTTATACAATTTTTTCAAACTACTCGAAGTTTTTATCTTCTCGTTCTTCTGTTATTCTTCTGTTAGGGAATATTCTAATTGAATTTCGTCTCTATAATTTAATACTTTTATAATGCGAGTAATATATTACTAAAAGTAAAAATATTTTACCAAATTTTCTCATATAGTTGTTTCGTCATAAGTTTAAAAAATAAATTATGAATCCTGAACAAGGAGACAAAATATATCTTGTATTACATAATATGTATAATATAGAAATTTTAAATAACTGTACTGAGTGAAGTAAAATTCAGCTTATATTTTTCAATTACAGGAACTGCAAAAACGGCCGAGAATAAAGTTTTGATAGCTTTGAAAAATAAAATTTCAATATTTATTTATAATATTGTGAACAATTTGCCAAAAAAAAACAACAAATTTTGAAAGGTGGATCTTGAGATTATTATTATTATTATAATTAACTGGATGTAGTAAATAAACATTATTTTATCTTCTTAACTGTAACATTGAAACATTTTTTCAATTGTTATTCTATATAAATATACTGGAGTTAGAATTTTCAGTGTATGGAGTTTTATTAATATGCTTTTTCTTGTGACGGGTTTTCTTTGTTCTTTAGAGCAGCTTTCAAGTATTCAATTCAAAGTCTTTCCTTATTTAGTAATAATTTTTCATTTGAAAACACGAAAAAATGTAGGAGCAAAACATGAAATAAGAATAAGAAACTTTAAGGTATTATGGACACAAAAAGCAGATCGCGGGAAAAATATCTAATTATACTTTTTAAAATTTCAATATTATTACTGATTGTCTTGTTCAAAGGAGAAAAGATTATTACCGAATTAGCAAATATTCCGACCAATCGAATTAGTAATTTGCTACTAATCTTTAGTGCTATCTTCCATCGTAATTCACTTAGTGGAATTTGACATGATAAAAAGAATGAAACCATTCAATTGTAGAACAAATCTGTAAATTATTAGCTGAAAAATCTATTAAAATTCTTGCTTATTTTTGAAATAAAAGACCGAAGAATATACAGTGCATATTGTCGACAATCTGCGAAAAAAAAATTTGCAACGTGGAATGTTTGAGAAAATCCATTAAAACATTTTCTGAAAAACCGCCACCATTTTTTCATTTTTCAAGATTTTTATATATCTTTCTGATAATTCGATGAATCATGAAGTTATCTATCATTTAAAAAAAATACATCCCATTATGTCCATCAAAAAAAGCATTAAAAAAAATTGTCCTTTGATAATTGGAAGATCAACTTCAGTAGCGCGTAAGTCCTTAAGAAAATATATAGTGTTTTCGTACTCGTGACGAGCACGATTTCAAGGTTCGACGAAAATACAAATAATTTAAAAATCTCGCCATGTGTTGAAAGAAGAATATTTTTAAAAAATTAAGATATCTGAAGAAATTATTATTTACAAATTTCCGAACGAACTTTTTCCCTTATCGCTTCTTACCAAATTCAAAAAAAATGATATGATTTTAATGAATGATGATTTTCTCCGAAAAAAACATTCTCTACAACTCGACCTTGTCCAATGTCCAAAAATAAATATATTATCATCAAATATATTTATTTAGAAATTTTTTCATTTCAAATGTAGTTTCTCCACGATTTGAGCCGATCAAAAATTTGTTTCCAAAAATTGTATTAGGTTCATTTCCATATCATTCATCATCTTGCCTCTTCTCCTCTTTTCAGATACACGCATTTCTGCCTACAGATATAAAATTATTATATATAGCGAGATATTGGAAATATATGCGTGTGCGCAAATGCTATATAAGGCAATTCTAACAACAATTTTTATCATTCTTAAAACATTCAGTTTCTTGACAAACCTCATTATTCCACGAGATTTTTCGTAGTAAACTATCTCGAATGCAAAAAGAGTATCTTAAAGTTCAGTTTAAAGATGACGGAGAAAATGGCATTCGCTAAAGTACTGAGAGTGTTTTTAAGTATGTAAAAAATTCATACTTAAATTGCTGTGAAGAAATTTTATTCAAGAATTAAAACACATCAATTCTGCATCTGTAAAGAGCTTTTTTTATCAAATGTTTTAAAAATTGAATAATTGAAAATCATTAACAATAAATGATAAATCGCTTATTAATTCTTTCTAGTTTTATTTTTCTTACAAAAAACTCATTAAATAACGAGGTTTGACAAGAAACTGAATGTTTGGAGAATGATGACAAATGTTGTTAAAATCGCCTCATATAGCATTTGCGCATACGCAAATATTTTTAGGATTTCGCTATATGTAATAATTTCGTATCTGTAGACATAAAAAAATTTATGAGCAAAACATGAAAGAACAACAAAAATTGTGAATACTATTGCGATCTAGTATGCAGTTTTCTATTTTTCAGTTTCGATGCAAATGCAAATAACTTTAAGATCTCACTATAAGTAATAATTTTTCATCTAAGAGCACAAAATTTTTTAGGAGAAACATATGAAATAACAATAAAAAGATTGAATTTTATGGCGATTTAGTACGTAATTTTTACTGATGTAAGAAAATTCAAAAGTGTCATAATTTAACTTCGAAATGAACAATAAATGAATATAATTTTGTTTTAAATTTGTAGAAAATAATCTCAAGTTCAGAGACCATTCGTTCGGTTATAATGCGCACTGTTTTTAATGCGTTGATGTTATAATAATTGAGAGAAAATTATATCAAAATTCTGAGGCAAATGATTCTAGGGGCTATGAATTTGACGAATCTTTTAAGAAGGTATTGCAAAAATAGGGTTAATTTCAATATTTTCTCAGATTCGAATATTTTAGTATAATACGAACATTGTTCAGAGTTCTTAGGAATGATTGAGAGATTAATTTCTTTAAGCATAGCCGTTTTAATCTAAAAGTTGTTTCAAAGTTTTCCATGCATTTTGTAAAAAGTTGAACGGTGGGAGAAAAGCATAAGGTTTAGTAAAGTGATTATACTAAGAAAATTAATGTAAAAAATTATTAAATTATAATGAAGTATAGCATTTTATTCAGATTTCATGTTTTTTTCCAAATTTTTCTCGTGTTTTCAGATAAAAAATTATTATATATAGCGAGACCTTAAAGATACCCAAAAAATTTTAAGAGCAGAGCATGAAGTAACAAGTAAAAGCTTCAACTTTTTTGTGTTTTAGTACGTAGTTTTTTTTATGTTAGAAAATATAAAACTATATGTAATTCAACTCTGAAATGAAAAAATACACTCGAGAAATGTATATTTCCTTTCTAAATTCTTATTCTTTAAACGCTTTGAAATTAATTATTATAATTGATTGAATTTACTGAATAAACTTTATTTTATCGACTTAAATGTACCATCAAAAATATTTGAAAAATGTTATTCTTTATAAATATGTGAAAGAAGATAGGATGTTCAAGGTATTTTAAATTTTATTTTTAAAGCATTGCATTATTCTTATACTAAAAGAGACGAAATTTTAACAAAATGCTGTGCCAATCGAGCCTAGTGATTATGAACTTGATCAATTTTTCAAGAAATTCAAAAAATAGGGTAAATTTTAATATTTTCTTTAGTTTCGAATATTTGATTAAATCACGAACATTGCTTAGAATTCTTAGGATTATTTGAAAGATTAATTTTCTTCAAACATAGACATTTTACTCTAAAAATTGTTTCAAAGTTTTACATCCATTTTGTAAAAGCTAAAACAGGGGGAGAAAAGCATAAGGTTCAATGAAATTAATTTAAAAAATTGATGTAAAACGTATTGAATTATAATCAATGTAGATGTTATACAATGTTTCAAACCACTCGAAATTTTTATCTTCTCGTTCTTCTGTCATTCTTCTGTTAGGAAATGTTCTAATTATATTTTGTCTCAATGGTTTAATACTTTCGTAATGCGAGTGATATATCACTAAAAGTGAAAATATTTTACTTAATTTTCTCATATAATTGTCTCGTTAAATTTTTAAAAAAGAAATTGCTAGTCCTAAACAAAAAGACAAAAGATATCTTGCATTACATAATATGTATAATATAGAAATTTTAAATAACTGTTCTGTGTAAAGTAAAATTCAGCTTATAGTTTTCAACTACAGGAACTGCAAAAACAGCCATTTTGGCTGGATACCCAAAAAATTTTAGGAGCAGAACATGAAATAACAAAAAACGCTGGAACTTTATTCCGTTTTAGTACGTAGTTTCTTATGTAGGAAAGTACAGAAGTGTCGTATGATTCAATTTTGAAATAAAAAACTGCTCCTAAAAATGTATATTTCCTCTCTATATTCTTCATCTTTTATCATTTTTAAAACCATTATTATAATCAACCAAATATAGTAAATGAACATTATTTTATCTCCTTAACTGTAACATCAAAACATTTTCTCCAAATGTTATTCTATATAAATATTTTGTAGATAGGATGTTCAATGTATGGAGTTTTATAATAATTTTTTTTTTTTTGTGAAAGGTGGGGAAGACAGCTGCTTCTGCTTTTCTTTGTTTTTTAAAGCAGCTCTCAAGTATTGAATTTAAAATCTCTTCTTATTTAGTAATAATTTTCCATTTGGAAATAAGAAAAAAATTAGGAGCAAAACATGGAATAACAATAAGGAACTTCAAGGTATTATGGACACGAAAAAAGCAGATCACGGAAAAAATATCTAATTACACTTTTCAAAATTTGAATATTCTTACTGATGGTTTTGTTTAAAGGAAGAAAAACTATTACCAAATTAGTAAATATTTCGACCAATCGAATTATTGATTTTTCACTGATATTGAGTGGCTAACTCTTCAGTAATTGAATTAGTAGAATTTGGTATGAAAAAATAAAAATAAAAAAATTTTGCCGCGGATAAAATCTGAAAATCAATAGCTCAAAAATGCACTGAAATTGTTGATTTCTTGTAAAAGGAAAGATTCATGGAAAATGTAGTGCATATTTTCAACAAATTGTAAACGACAAATTTTGCGAGGTGGGCTGTTTGAGAGAATCCATTAAGAAAAATTTCTGAAAAATCACCACCATTTACCCATTGTTCAAAATTTTTATATTTTCTTCGGATCTTTCGATGAATCAAGAAGTCGTCTATCATTTAAAAAAAGCATATCTGAATATGTGTCCTTAGTCGGAAAATACAGCATTTAGAAAAAAATATGCTCGTAAGTTCTAACAAAAATATAGTATTTTCGTACTCGTGACGAGCACGTTTTCAAGGTTTGCCGAATATGCAAATAATGTTAAAATCTCGCTATGTATAATAATTTTGTATCTGATGAAACATGAAACAGCTTAGAAGCAAAACATGAAATAACAATGAAAAGCCTTAAGGAATTATGGGCACCAAGAAATTTGTTTCAGCAAAAGTATCTAACATTATACTTTAAAAAGTCTCAATATTATTACAAATATTCTCTTTTAAGGAAGGACAGAATATTATTTATTAAAAAATGTAAAACATTGAACAAACTTTATTTACAAAATTTTTTTTTGAACGAATTTCTTTTCCTATCACTTTTTATCAAGTTTTTGAGAATGATACAACTTAAAGGAAGGATGATTCTCTCGGAAAGAAACATTCTCTACAATTTGACTTCATCCAATGTTTGATAATAAATAAATTATTATAAGAACTGGTTATTTAATTAGGAAATTGTTCATTTGAAACATAGTTTCTTAATGATTTGAGCCATTCAAAAATTTATTTTGAAATATTGGATCAGGTCAAATTGTGCGAAAAATCTTTTTCCCGAATGCACAAGTTATATTCAATTATCAGCACCAACCCCTACTTCTATAACTCTGTTCATTTCGTTATCATTCTCCATCATCTCTCTTCTCCTCTTCTCCTGTACACGCATACAATAGCAACAACCACTTTCCTACTTTTATTCTTTTTACCATTGTTCCGTCTATTCCTTTCGTACTTTCTTCCTTTTCTTCCTGTACCACCGTTTCCTTTGTTACTCATAAGATCATGCCACTCATAAAGGTTATAAAGAAGTGGACAATGTCCAGGCTGATGAGGTAAGTTAAAAGAATTTAGAGAAAAAATGGAAAACGAAAAGGTAGAGAGTAGAGAAGAGGAAGGAGTACACTCTACTATAAAAACTGAAAGGAGTGATTGATAAGGTAAGAGAGGAGGTGAGACTAGAAGGAGATGGAGAGAGAGGTAGGAGATGCTGGTAGGACGATGAATGCAGAGAATGTAAAGACAGGATAAAGAAGAGTGTGAGAAAATGGAGGAAAGGTTAAATGGAGAAATGGGGACTCAACAGAAGGAAAAGTGATCACGAGAAAATATTGAGTGAAAAAAGATAGAGGGAGAAGGTAAGGTACATGGAAAAGGTCGAAAAAGAGGTAGAGGATAGGATGGAATGGGTAGTGATAAATAGGGAAGGAGGAGGAAGGAAGGGCATAAATGAAATCGGGATGTACGAGTAGACGGAGTGTTTCAAGAGACTACTAGAGAGCGTAGGAAATAGGGTAAAGGGTGAGGGAAGAAAGGCGTTAGCGGCAATAGCAAGGCTAAAAAGAAACGAGGCAAAAAGTGAGAATGGCTTGGAGAATGAAGCACTCAAATATGATGAAGAAAAGGTGAAGGAAGAGATATGGAGGATTTGCAATAAGGTTTGAAGAGGCGAAGGGTGGCCAGAGTGATCGAAGACAGGGCTGGTAGTTTCGTTGATTGAAGTAGGAGAGGGAAGGAGAGCAGATGATTATAGATTTATTACACTTATGTCAGTGGGCTATAAAATTTACGAAGAAGTGCTCACGAAGAGGCTGGAAAGATAGGTGAAAGGGAAGGGAAGTATTCTACAGAACCAAATGGGTTTTATGAAAGGGTGAACAGATCAGTGCTATGGAAGGTTATGAAAATGTGGGAAGGAGATGAAGGTTTGATAGAGAGGATAAAAGAGATATTTGTGGAGACTAAGATTAGTGTGAAGATAGGAAGAAAGAAAGGAGAGGGATTCTGTACAGGAAGGATACGTAGGCAAGGGTGCCCCTTGACAATATTAGGAAGAGGCTAACTGTACCCACTAGATGGACCAGTCGATGAGAGCGTTCGAAGAGTATGTGCGAGAAAGGGATTTAAGGGTAAATATGAGTAAGATTAAAATGATGTGTTCTATAAATAATAAATGTAAAATAGAGTAGGAATGGAATATAATTAACAAGGTGGTGAAATTCATGGAGGATTTTCGCTACCTAAGATTTTGTTTCGAAGCAGGAGGACAAAACGAGCTGCAGAAGGAGAAAGAGATTGAGATGTGCAAGTAAAGTTATGGGACAAGTGTGATGTATAAGGGAGAGATGGTTCAAGGACGACTGGAGGATGAACGTTTGGATATTCGATATGCAAGTGTGGTCAGTGTTAAGTTATAAGGTGGAAGTTTGGGGATGGAAAGACCATAAGAGAGTGGAAAGTCTGTATAAGAAATTATTGAGATGGGTCATGGAAGTAAATTGGAGCTACTTAGGTTATATGCTGAGGGAAGAGATAGGATAAGAGGACGTAAGGAGAGGAAATATGGAAAGAAATCTTGAAGTCAAGGTACAACAGCTGGTATAGGATGGTTAAGAGTGAGGGGGAGCTGGAGTGCTTGAAGAAGATTGAAAAGGAGTGCAAATGGGATAGAGTGGTGGGATTCAGAATGGGAAAGGGGGTAAGAGAATATAGGTATTGGGTTAATGAAGAGGAGAATCGGTATACAGTATGTAGATATGAGCAGGAATCATGGTTGCATGTGTGATTTAGAGAGGTGAACAGGTGAGAAAGGGGGAGGGGAGGGTATGAAGCAGAGAATAAAGTGGATTTTGAATGGAATTAGTATAACTTTGGTGAACAGTGATAGAAAAAAATGTTCGGTCGTGAGCATTTTTTTAATTAACAGTTTTCTTAGGTTTCCCATTTTTTTCATAAAAAATAATTTTTTTCCCCTTTACGAGACATAATTCTTGTTTCAATCGTGAAAAATGTTATTGAAAATTGAGAACTCCATTTTTCGGTCGAACTATGTGAGATACGAAAACACTATTTGGAAACAGAATTGCTCATCTCAAAAAAATCTACGAACTTGCATCATACTATTTTTTGATAAAATGCATTATTGTGGTTTTGAATCGTAAAAAATTTGATCAAAAATTAAAAATCCCATAAAAAAAAGATTTAACCAAATTTTTCTTGGGTCAAGAAAATAAGTTTTGGTTAATAACTAAAACAAAATGTATTTTGTTTCGTTTCAGTGGCTATCTCTACAACAAAATTGAAGTGTTACGCAATAGCGTTCTTTCATTAAACTTTTCTTTTTGTCCTATTTCCGATATCTATAACCTAATTTTAATTATTATAATATACAGCCTCAAATAGACTTATATATTTTCACTAAGAAATTATTAGTTTTCCACTACCTAATTAGTAAATATGTTAATCAATTGAATAAGTCATTTTTTGAGTCGCGAAGCAAGGCGCGCGATGAGAATTTGCACGCGCAGCTGGCAGATCTTTAGTTTTATCTTTGGAAATTTTCTCTCTTAAAAAAAAAATAAAAAATAGAAGCAAATGACATCATCAAGAATCCCGGAAATTATTCCAAACCCACAGGTATAAATTGCAGATTGAAGAGGTTGATTTTCCCGAGCCAGATCTTAAGAAAATTACTTTCTTCCTTAACTCTCATAATCTCTTAAATCCACTCAAAAAATTCCTAAGATGCATGTGAAGTGCCAAATTATCTCCGAACGAGTCAGAGTAAAGTTACCTTGATACAAAAATTGTGGGTTATGATTAGAACCTAAATTTTATAAAAATAAAGGAAGCTGTTTTTATGTTTATTTTTTTTTCTATCTGCAGGATGATCCAAATTAAATAGGAGAATTTTAGTTTCATGGAAGATATTAGTCACCGTCATTCCAAATTTATCATTTTACAATTTTTTAGGGTTTCGTAGCCCCGGGGAGAAACCCTTTTGGGTTCGGTCGGGTGTCCGTCCATCGTATAAGAAAGGGTAAGTAAGGGGTACTGAGGGGAAGTAAGGGGAAATGAAAGGAAATAAGGGTAAATGAACAGATAGGTCGGGAGGAGAGGGAAATAAGGGGACGGGAGTGAAAGTAAGAAGAGATGAGGGGAAGTTAGGGGAAATGAGGAAAAAGTTGATCTAGCTCTTCTATTCCTTTTTTTTAAATATGAAAGAATTTTAGATTCAGTGGATAAAAACTAGCAATTACAATCGTAATTGTATCATTTTTACTGCCTCAGTGGCGTAAGCGGTTAGCAGAAACTAGTTAGTTGAAGACGAGTGTGAAATTTTCAGCACGAGCCAGAGGCGAGTCAAAGGCGAGTTGAAGACGAGTTAAGGGCGAGTCAGAAACGAGCTGAAGACGAGCTTGAAATGAGGAAATATTCACTTTCATCAAACCATTTTTCATATTTTGAATTCTCAGTCGCATAAGAAAATAATGGCAGAATTTTATTAATCTCATTTAGCAAATTGTGAGTGCCTTAGTGGATAATATTCTGACGAACTCGGATCGATCTTTTTCTTCACTGGGCGAAAGTTAATCTCGTGTCGCTTCTGGCTGTGGAACGAGGAAGAGTAATCTCCTAATTATCCTTGGCGTCTTTTGGCACTAGATCACCTCCTCGGTATACTCTATAAAGCCACGTATTCAGCTCCTTGAAAGTGTGAGTGGGGAGAGGGTGGATTTTGTAAATAGGGGTTGGGAAAGCACGAGGCTACATTGCTCCCAGCATCTTCTCTTGTAATCGCTCTCTTCATAAAATATCTTTATCTAGGCCCCCTTCCCTGCTGAATATTAGAGGCCTCTTCATACCGAACGACGAAAACATCCCCTTGCATGTTTTCTTGATGATAAGCTACTCAAGATTCAAGATTTAATCTCCTTACTCATTTCATTTCGAACCATACAATTTGGAAAGTTATAGAAATAAAAGCTTAGAAGCTTAAGGCTTTTATGTTAGGGTGGGTCGAGAACAAATTTAATTAAATTGGAAATAAGAAATAGCATAGCACTGAAAAGTTTCAGTTTTGATCCCATATACACTACCGTTGGAAAATCATCTATCATTAATACATTAGCTAGCTAGCTAGATAGGGCGAGTGATGCTAAAAATCACTGGTGACTTCAAAATACAATAACACGGTTAGGAAAAAGCTAGACATTTTATTAAAGAACATTTAGGAAGCTTATGAAATTCCCAGTCCAATGATTCCTAGCAGAGATATCCTTGATTTTTTTGAATAAGATATATCGAGTAAGAAGTTTCTTTTTTAAATTCAAGAGTTTCTCGAATTTTGTAGCTCAACTTCAACTTGTGTCATCTCCTTGGAAAAATTGGCTAAAAAGCTAAAAATTACAGGATGCAACATATAGAATCTTTTCTTCAATCTAAGCCAATAAAACTTGAAAAATCTTTACGGGTTCTCGAGATATGACTTAAAATTTCTGAGCGTGTCTGCGTCGAGTTTTTGTCGGCTCAAGCCGCTGTCGGCCGGTCTTGCGGCTTAAACCGACTGACACTCTACGCAGACACGCTTGGACATTTTTAGTCATGCGTTAGTAACCGATAAAGATTTTTTCATTTTTATTAGCTTACATTAAAGATAAGATCTCAAAGATTGCGTTCTGTAAATTTCAGATTTTTATTATAAGTATTCCAGGGCATGACGCAAGATGGAGTCCAGATACAAAATGTGAAAGACTTTTGACTGAAGAAAAAATTGTTGACGTGATAAATTCCCTTCAGAATATCGAAAATATTTTTACAGGGGATCATTTGACGCATAATTTTATAAAATTTCTGACCGTTTTCTCAAAGAAATGCCTAGCTTTTTTCAGACGGAGTTATTGTATTTCAAAACCATCAGTGATTTTTAGTGCCGCTCTCGCTAGCCGTGTAGATCATTTCCGACGATAGTGTAATCTATGTGAAATTCAAAATGCCTGATGCTCTGCGGAGCAAAAAAAAAGTTTAAAAAATTCGTAAGTCTCAGAATTTTGCAAGAATCACTAATAATAATTTTATTCGCATATATAATATGCCTAACTTTCAACAATCTTGTAATTTTTTTTTGCTTGGGTAAACTTTGAGTGCGATGAAGTTTATACATGCTAACAAAAATTTGGGACGACTAAAAAATCCCGAAAAATAAAATTTCCGACTCTGTAAGATTCCCGAATAGTATACCAGCATCTGTGGAATATTCACCTTTTCACGAGACAAATGCAGTTTTCTGCATTCGTGCAAGTCCAGAGACATCCTGATGTCATTGCAGAACTGCAGCAAGATGTTAAATAGGCTGTTCAGTTTCGACTTTGAGCTGGATCCTTGCAATTACGGGAGCCTTGACAGCAACTCTTTCGTTCTTCGGCGAGGACGATCTTCTCCTCACAGAATTTATAGACGAAGTCAGAAATGTTGGCCATGAGACACTTATAGGAGGCCGAGAGGAGAGTAATTGGTCGATAATCACTTGGGTTACCAGATTCTACCTTTTTGGCAGTCATATACGTTATGCCCTGCGTCATAAGAGAGAGCAAGT